>OX375865.1:70279509-70323933 GCA_947359475.1 Heligmosomoides polygyrus bakeri
ATCTAACAACCGTTTTTAAACGACCGACTACGGCAAGCCATAGTGGGTACGTGTTGCTAAAATGGTCAGGACAATTGGTTTCCCCAAAACTTCACCTAGTTAAAATAGTTGAAGAAGTGATCATCAACATTAGAATGTTAGCCCGTGGTTGAGAAAGGGTGGCGGGTCAGGACCAGTTTATCTAGAATGCCAAGATTCTATATAGATTTTGTCCAAGCTCTCTAAAACAGTTGTTTGGAGTGCTGACTACGAATATAAGGATGGTAGCTGCAGAGGTAGTCACGTGTTGTGCGCACGACATCTTCTTACCTCTGCCTACCGCTATCTACCGTACTCCACCGTAATATCAAGAATGAGCTTCGTATTCTAATCAGCGCTCTAAACGACTGTCATAGACGACCGGATACGATTTCTGTGATCAGTACACCAAACAATCCTTCTGAAAGAAGATTTGACGAAGAAAATTCAACTTCTAAAATCGTGGAAGTACAGCAGTGAGGAAAACTGCTACGTATGCAATTTGTCAGGAAAGGACAGAGCTGTCAGGAAAGGAGAGCAGAGTCACGGTGTGATTTTACCTTGACCAATGTGAAGAAACTGTTACCTTCATAGGCTTTGCATACTCTTTGTCATCGGTCATATTCTTCTATGCATATTCGGCGTTACGTTATTGCGTTATTATGGGAGATATGAACTTCCCAACGATTGACTGGTTTAATACAATACCGATAAACCGTCAGATTACATGGATCGGCAAAGGAGTTCAATCAGTTTTGCAATGAGCACGCATTGACTCAACTTGTTACTATTCAAAGGTTAGGTAACAATATCTTGGACGTCGTTTCATCTAACAACCTAGATATTGTTCATGATGTAAATACTATAGGCCCCCTTTCCACCTCAGACCACAGAGCGTATCATTTCAGTTAAGATTTCATGGGCAAAGTGTACGACGAATCACTCATACTATGATTTTTTGCGGCTGATTATTCAACGATTTGTAAAAGCCTTCTGAACTGATGCACTCTAATGACCGCCTGCCATTCAGCAGATCAATTTAATTCGCTATCTCTTCAGCACCGCTATCACCTGGGCTGGATTCATCAACGACTTACATAACTTTAACGGAGAATTGTAAGCTAAAACCTCAGATAACGTGATTTATCGCTCACCATATCGCTTGATAAGCCGGGTTATCTGAGCTTTTCGCTCACAATTCGTCGTTAAAGTTACGTAACTCGTCGATGAATCCGGCCCGTGATAGAGAACTTTGTACCAAAAAACAGAGCTGTGAAAGAAACTAGTTATCCTTCGAAAATAAGAAGGCTTGCTATCAAAGTTGGAAAATTATTTAATGCGCGATCAAACGTAGCGTGGCACTGCTGATTACGAGTATCTCTTACCCAATCTTTAACAGCGGTCTGCGGTAGTTCCCTAGCCAGAAATGCTCATGATCTTGATTCTGTATATTAATCACGGAACCTCGAGAACATTGGGTGAAAACTTAACACTGCTTATCGCATATAAGTACTAGTAGTCCACAAGTTGAATCAATAGAATGCGTCCCTCGATTCCCCTTTCCATTGCAAAGGGAAGTATTCCTTTGTCCCTCGCTCATCAAGCAAGAAACAGCAAAGGAGCTGCATGCGCCTTAGCAATCCTGGGTTGCCATATGATCATAGTGAAGAAGCTACACAGTCTCCTTGACTGAAGCGCACTCAAGCTTGTCAGGTACCACCACCAATGGACTCAGTCTCCCGCAGGCCAGCATCCCTTGATGGGAAATTGGTCAGTTGCCACAGGGACCCAGCACAAAACTCAAATGTCTGCTCATTAGAAATCATTAGAAAAACAGCAATTTTTGCTTCTTACATTTAGTAGACCTATCACTGACGTCGTGCAACAAGAGTCCGGACTCAATAGAAGTCAGTAGAAGTGTTATAGAATCGTAAGCTGAACTTCTGAAGATATGCCACAGACATCATTAAACACATTTGTTTATATATAATAAGTGGGGCGCGTCTTTGTGTTGTATGTGCTTCGTAGGAGGGGAGAAGAAGAGGAAGAAGATTCATTACTACAGAAATTACTAGAGTGGGTTTACCAGAACATTGTAATTGGTTTCACCCGACCAACATCGATAAAGTTTTTCGATAAATTCTTGTGCAGATTAGAACCCTTCGAAGTGGGAGTCACACGATTTTATGTAAAAGAGGGTCTGTGCATGTCTGTTGCCACAAAAAAGAGGAGTTTTGCAGTTTTGGTTCAAATCACATGAGGATGCGAGGAGAGTGGACATGCTTCATAGGAATCTTCTTTAAGACTCTACCATTCCATATTCTAAATAATATCTAATTCCATATTATTTTTAGCCACTTTTTGCTGAAATGAAGGTGAAAAGGAATACAGAACAAAAGAAGAGTCCCTGCGACCAAGGCGTTTTTTATAAGGATT
Organism: Heligmosomoides polygyrus bakeri; assembly: GCA_947359475.1. Lineage (NCBI taxonomy): Eukaryota > Metazoa > Nematoda > Chromadorea > Rhabditida > Heligmosomidae > Heligmosomoides > Heligmosomoides polygyrus. Next base: position 70,281,964 of record OX375865.1, read on the forward strand.
TGAGGCGAATCCCCAAATCAGACGTTTGCCGATCCGGTAGGCAGGCGAACGTCTAGTGATTGGTACAATCGAGATGCAACTGATTCAATCAGCCGACAGCTCTGCGCACGTCCGCACCAGTTCACTGCGGTTATTTCTCCGAAAAAAAATGGCTAAAATGAGGACCCTTCCACACTGCGCCTAACACTCAATGTATTAAAAAGATCCTGCAGTTATTCTTAATAGAAAACAACGAACCTCCATTTCTTGGCGATCCTCATCCGTATCTCTGGCTAAAATGCCAGCATGAATCGCTGGGTGCAACGTCTTAACCCGTCCACCAAGCATTTCCACAAAGTTCGTGATTTCCGACACTTCTCTAAATGGGTGATTTCAGATCAGTGTAGTGACTCTGCACAAATCATAAACAACATCAAATAATAGCTTAAGGTTGCAAAGAAACAAACACCAGTTGCTGGTACCGCATGCACCATGCACATTAATTCCAGTCGTGGCTATGTAATAAACATGAACAAGTATTAGGCTGGAGCTTGCATTACCATCGCTTATTTGATTGATAGTGTAAATGCCGTTTACATGAAATTACGAGGTATGCCCCAATGCCCCAAATTTGATTAATCACAAGTTCTTTCTTATTCATACTTCTAAGCTTTTATAAGCATTGTTGTGTTTGTTTGACATATATACCATTTTCAGGTCGAATTGACTTTTCGAATCAACTTGGACACTTTTCGCGTCAAATTGGACTCTCTTCTAGGCTCGCCTAAGACATTTTAAATCAAAGAGAACTCTTCCGAATTGTATCAACCTTTATACAGATTGAACTACAGACTCAATTCAATGGTTAGAAAAACTTTTTGTTTAAGGAAAATTTAGAATAACTTTTTTCGATTTTTTACTTTAGCTCCCGAATAAGTGTAAAAATTTTATAAAATGTTTTTTAGAGAAAAATAACATATTAAATTTTGTTTTAAAGCGCAGCAAAGCAGCAACCATAAAGTGCACTAAAAGACCAGATTGCGCCATGCACTCGAAAATCTCGTCGCGATTTTTAATTGGTTGATAGTGTAAATGCTGTGCACATGGAACTACGAGGTATGCGCGTTCATAGCAATTGTATTTGTTGAATTCTCTACAACTATTTATAAATCAACTACAATTACAAATATAATCAGCATATACATAACATAAATCTACGCAAGCAGTATTCTTCTTTTCCATTTCGTGTAGGTAAAAGAATGTAATACAAAGTGTATAAATACATCAATTACAATTGTGAAGAACGGGCATATCCCCACCTTGTGGTTTCATGTAAGCAGCATTTACACTATCAATCAGTCGTCGTGGACGAGTGCATGGCGTAATCTCATCTCTTGGCACTAAAATTTTCCGGCTTTCTGTTCTTTAAAACATGCTACCAAGCATTATATTTCCACGAAGAACTAGAATTTTATAAAATTTCAAATAAAGTGTTCACTTATTGGGTAAGTGAATTAAAGGTTTAAAGAAAACATACTGAAATTTTCTTCGAACAAAAAACTGTAGACAATGCAACAAGTGCAATTGTTAAGAACGCGCATACCTCGTAATTTCATGTAAACAGCATTTACACTATCAATCAAATAAAAATCGCAACGAGCTTTTCACGTGCATGGCGCAATCCGGTCTTTTAGTGCACTTTGTGGTTGCTGCTTTGCCGCGCTTCAAAACAAAATACAAATTGTTATTTTTTCTCCAGAAGTAAAAATTTTATAAAATTATTACACTCATTCGGGCAGCTAAAGTAAAAAAAAAATTCAAAAAAGTTATTCTAAATTTTCATTGAACAAAAATGTTTTCTAACCATTTTATTGCTTGTAGTTCAACCTGTATAAAGGTTGTTGCAATTAGGAAAGTTCTCTTGGATTTAAAAAGTCTTAGGCGAGCTTAGAAGAGTGTCCAATTTGACGTGAAAAGTGTCCAATTTGACGTGAAAAGTGTCCAATTTGATTTGAAAAATGTCTAGTTTGATTTGAAAAGTATCCAATTTAGTTTGAAAATGGTATATCTACCAATGATACCGTATAGAAGTAATTTTCCCGTAAATATTGAGTTGACGAGATTGATCCTTGTTTACTGTTAGTTCTCTGCTCACATAGGAGTTTTTTAAATGATGTCGCTATTGGGATCGTTCGTGGCTGCCCAGCGACAAATCACCTCCAAAGAGCCCAAAACTGATTAACACAAGAACAAAATTGTGTGCGTTCTCGATGTGATCCCATGGGAATTCATTACTTCGAGTTTCTTTCCGTGACGCATCTCGACTGGAATGCTGGCTGCCGTGGCAGCATCGTCGCGCCATTTTTGCTACCACACTTACTCCCAGAGAACGAAGCAATCGTGTACAGCATAATCGTTGCAGAATCCGACTGGTTGAAAGAGTTAAGAAACGACCCAGATTTTCGAGATATGATAACCGCTGTACTCAAGAGCGACAATGATCGACCCGTTAAGCTTCCGCGTAGCAACGCGCACTACGTATCGGCTGACATCGCAATAGATGACGGTTACTTAAAGCTGGTGGAAAGGGATTCGTTTGTTACAGTGGTACCGAAATCGCAAAGAGAAAACGTTGTAAGAGAGGCGCCCGAAGGCATCTCTTAGCAGATCATTTTAGAGCACGCAAGTTGCGGAGACAATTAAGGAAGTCGGTGTTTTGGGATGGCATGCTAAATGATATCACCAAGTGGACGAAAAGTTGCCAAAAGTGTTTTGTTGCAAACATAAGAGAAAAGAATGTATCATCCCATAAGCCGATTACAGCAAATGCACCATTCGAACTCATAGGGATTGACTTGGTCGAATTTGGATTATCCGAAAAAGGAGATAGATATGCCGTTGTAGGAGTAGGCCATTTTTCAAAGGTTGCCGGTGCCTACCCAATACCAGATAAGAGGGCTCGCACAGTGGTTAAAGTACTCTTCGAATGTTGGATATGCGACGGGTGCCGATGGCCTAAGAAGATACACTCGGATCAGGACCCAGAATTGGCCAACGAGGTGTTGGACGAGGTCTGTGAAACCACAGGAATACAGCAGTCCACAACAAAAGGATATAACCCAAGAGAGAATGGAGTAACGGAAAGGGATATTGGAACACTGACAAGGATGCTTAAAAAGAAAACAGTTGTCCCGAAAGACTGGGACACACTCCTGCCAATGGCAGTTTTTGCTTATAATGCAGCACCGCATGAAGCTACAGGAGAAAGCCCGTTTTCCCGTTTTATTTGCTGCACGCATTTGACCCCAATTATCCGCTGAGAGAAGTACCAGTGGAGGACTTAAACCGGAATTCAATCGATTATGATGAGTTCCAGTCTTCTTCTTCTCCTCCTGAGCGTTTAATCCCGCGCAGTCGCAGGGTCCGCTGTTCTTGTGATCTGTCGCCACCTCATCCTATCAAGGGCGTCATCTGCCGTGGCGCCGACTTCGGCGAGATCTCTCTTGTTGACGTCCTTCCAACTTTTCCTTGGGGCTCCTCTCGGACGCTTTCCGGGTGCTTCAAAATCTAGGGCCAGCCTTGTGGGGTGATCCTTTGGTCTTCTGAGGACGTGTCCATACCACCTCAGGCGCTGCTCTCTCATCTTCAGCTGGATCGGGGCTGTTTTCATCACTGCCCTAACATCCTCGTTTCGCACTCTGGTGGGTCCATCCACATACCCACCTCAGCATCCTCATCTCCGCCGCGTGCAGTTGCCGCTCTTGCGCCTTACCCTGGGCCCAGCACTCACTGCCGTAGAGGAGGGCAGGTCTCACAACTGTTCTATAGAGCTTGCCTTTGAGCGTCCTGGAGCATCTACGGTCGCAGAAAATCGCTGAGGACTCCCTCCACTTGAGCCAGGCTGCGTTTATCCGTCCCCTGACCGCCTGGACCACACTTCGTTCCTCGGATAGGTCACTTCCGAGGTAGCGGAATTCTTCTACCTTCTCGATCGTTTTCCCTTGGCAGTCTAAAATCGATCCAGCGCACTGCTCAGAGCTGATGAACTTCGTCTTCTTCACGTTCAGCCGTAGGCCGTTGTCTGCGAGGGTTCTCTGCCACAACTGCACCTTCTCCTCCAGCTCCTCCTGGTTGTCGGTTACTAGGGCGATGTCGTCCGCGTAAAGGATCGTTCTGCGAGGGCCTTCCTCAAGGTGGTTCACTATAGAGTCAAGCGTCAGCAGGAACGGGCTCAGAGCCGAACATTGGTGTACCCCCAGTGTGATGTCCATTTTCCTTGTTACCCCGCGTGGAGTTCGTATCGCCGCTTTCGAGCCCTCGTACATGTCCCTTATGACCGTGATCAGACGTTCCGTGACACCCCTCCCTCGAAGGGCATTCCAGACTACGGCCCGAGCTAGCCTGTCGTAGGCCTTCTCCAGGTCCAGGAATGATGTCCAGGAATGCCAAGTAGCAGGGTTTTCGTTTCTCCCGATATTTCTCCATCACCTGACGAGCGATGAAGATGGCGTCTGTGGTGGACCTCTCAGGCATGAAGCCCCACTGCACCTGGGAGATGGGTACCATCTCCCTCAGCCTTGAGTCAAGCAGTCCTTCGTAGATCTTCATCGTGTGTGAGATCAGTTTGATCCCTTGGTAGTTGGAGCATTCGGAAGCGTCTCCCTTCTCCTTGAAGATGGGGACTATGGTGCTGTTCCTCCAGTCATCCGGCATCTTACCTTGTTTCGTGATTCTGTTGAGGAACTGCGTCAGCCAGTTGATTCCGAGGTCCCCGAGCACCTTCCAAGCCTCTACTGGCACACCGTTAGGCCCTGCTGCCTTTCCGAGTTTCATCTTCCCTATGGCCTTGCAAACCTCTTCTTGCGTCCAGGGTGGGATGGGTCCTTCCGTTGGTTGTTCTTCCTCGGCCTTCCGACGAGGGAACTCCTCGTTCAGGAGTTCCTTGAAGTATTCCTCCCATCTCTCTTACCTCGATCGGCTTCCGTTACACCCTACCGTTAGCACTCTTCACACTCTTCACTACTCGAATGTCGAGACTAGCTCTATGACGCGCCTTGGCCAGGCGGATGGCGAACTTCTCTCCCTCTGGCCCGTCTAGTTTCTCGTACAGAGCATCCATTTCCGCGTTCTTTGCCTTCGCTACAGCTGTTTTTGCTAGCCTCAGGCTGTGAGATGCTCGGATGCCCTCGTCTTCTGCCACAGCTTGTAGGCCTCCTTCTTCCTCTTCACCGCAGCCCACCTCTTTGTTCCAGAACCATGCCGATTAATCCCCTCTGGTTCCTCCCTTTGTTTCTCCCAGGGTTTCCTTGGCACATCTCAGGATTGTTTGGGCTGCCCTCCTCCAGGTCCCATTTACGGAACCAGCTGGATCTGGAAGGCCTGCTTCGAGCACTGCCCTTCGCAGCTCGTTCCGCTCTGAACCCCGCAGTCTCCACCATCGGATCCTGAGCTCCGTCCTCACTTTGGGCCTGATGGGTAGAGGTATGCTAAGGTCGGCTATCAAGGGTCTGTGCTGTGATGCCACGTCTTCTCCCGGAATGACCTTCACATCCCGGATTGTTTTCAGGGCAGCCCTTTGAACCAGGATGTGGTCGACTTCCGTCCTTCATCCTCCGCTAGCATAGGTCACCTTCTGGCTCTCCCTCTTCGCGAAGAAGGTGCTACAGACAGCCAGGTCGTGGGCGATAGCCAGATCCAGAATTCGTTCTCCATCCGGGTTTATCAGGCCGATCCCTTTACCTCCATGAACCCTTTCCACTCCTCTTCTGCCACTCCCAACATGCCCGTTCATGTCCCCTGCTATAGAGAGGTAGTCGCCTTCTGGTACGGACCTTATCGCTTCCTCGAGCGAGAGATAGAAGTCATCCTTGTCGTGCTCCGAGCATCTGGTCTGCGGAGCGTAGAGAGACATGATGGTCCAGTAACCCTCCTTCGTGTCCAGCCGCAGTGACATGATGCGGTGGTTTATTCTTTGGACAGCCGCTACTGAATCCTTGAGGGACTCCGCGACAGCTATCCCTACCCCGTTCCTCTTGGTGTCCTCTCCGTTGTAGTACAGCTTGACCCCTTCTCCGATCTCCCCGGCTTTCGCCCCTTTCCATCGCGTTTCCTGCAGACACAGGACTTGTATCCTTCTGCGCTTCATCAGGTCAGCCACTTCCCTAGATCTTCCGGTCAGCGTTCCCACATTCAGAGCCCCCAGTCGAACTAGCTTCTTTAGCCGAGGTCGTTCGGCCCTCGGTAGCCCTCGCATACTGACCACAGAACTCGGGCGAGGGTTCTGTGCGCCACTTCCGGGTGACGTCCTAGCCTTTACACTGATTCTGTTGCGACTTGTGATCATGGTTTTGTGACGAGGTTTCTCCATCAGCCCGGCTTGTCAACCTGGGCCTGACGCTGGAACCGTTGCCATTTTTGCAATTTTTGCAGGGCATGGCGTGCCGAAGCCAGGGGTCAAACCTGTGACCGTTTGTGCATGAAAATACACTACTAGCCACTAGGCTAACTCTGCTCTCCATGATGAGTTCAAGTATGAGTTACTAAACAGTATCCAGTTAGCAGACGATAGCGGGAAGGTGACCAAACAGTATCCAGTTAGCAGACGATAGCGGGAAGGTGTTGAATGAGCAGTACAGGGAGCGAATGAAAACGTGGTACAATAAAAGAAATAAGGTCGAGCTGGAGAAGCTACCAGAGTAGGAGACAGGGTTTACGTAAAGCTACCTAGAGAAAAAGCTTCATCAAGGTACCCAAAGTTCTGTAATGACTGGGATGGACCATATAGAGTGGTGGAAGTAAGCGAAAACTCGGCGCTGGTCACCTATCTAACGGAAAATCAAGACCAATTAAAGTTCAATTCGACTTAATAGTCAGAGTCCCTGCACAAATCGATGATACGCCGTTAGAAAGCAAAACTAAAAGATGCAAAAGAAGGAAAAGGGGGCAGTGCAAAGAAATGTGTTGCAGGTCAACATTCAATGCGAAGACCCCAGCAGACAACCATGCCCTCAGTCTCGTGCCACAGATAAGACTTTGCACAGCATCCGTGAGATTCTCAGATGACTTTTTAAAGGCTTCGTGCAACAATGAGTGTGCGCTACTTGATTCTCACTTACGTTTTCTGCCAGCACATACGTAAGGGGGCATTGATGGAGTGGGTGGGGGGGGGGGGGTACAGAGAATGGGTAAAGAAATCGGAGTAATGTTATTCCCGTCGGACTGTGAACCGTATCGAGCGGTCTACCAATACCAATGGATTTCATTTGTGTTTCCGCAGAATAAGCACTTCGGGTTAAGGCTCTCTATCTGTTCCTCTCCATGTATAGAACGAGTACTTCAGAGAATGAATCGCGTACCTGCAATAGGGGGTGGGTAGGGCCCATAGGAGCAGTTTTGAAGATTCGGTCCTACCGTATCCCGCTACACTATTCTATATAGCAAAACCAGTTTTTTATTCCAATGAATGAGAGAAGGCCTAAAGAGGACAAGAAGACGGTCAAGGTGTTCTATTCTCCGGGTTTGGAGGCGAAGCTCCCAACCAGACGTTTGGCGGCCAGTAGGCCGCCGAACGTCTGGTGAAACTATATAACTTCAATGTCTTGCTGTGTTGATAAAGACAAGTAGGAAGACAGGGGTCCTAGGCATATTCTTGACTCACAAGAACACTATCAGTTCTTGGTGAACGTATTTGAGCTCAACGCCTAGCCACGGTTTCAGAAAAAATATCTGCAAAAATTCCGTAAATCTCGCTGTACTTGGATGAAGCACTCATACTGTTGGGCTCCTAGATAAAGCAGATTTGGTTTCTTTAGAGAGGGGAAGACTAAACTACAGCGGACCTGTTGATCCTACGTGTATTTTTCCCAGAAAGGCAAAAAAAAACTCGGATCACATACTCAGCATACAAACAAATTTTTGCAAGAAGCCTAGAGATAAGCTAATTTACGAAAAGGACTCACCTCACTGGGATGTCGTATTCACACAGAGTTCGTGCAGTGCCTCCAGAAGCGACTAGAGTCAGACCGGCAGCTGCGAGCCCCTTTGCCAGCTCGTATAGTCCAGTCTTGTCCGACACGGACAATATAGCTAAACAGAAGTTGTAGACAGAGATCACTTATGCTCATTGATCACAGATATAGTCGCTAAACTTTTTTGCTCGTGGTTATCATTTCTCAAAACTATCCCATTTCAACACCACCATATCCATACAGTTCGCACAGTGCATTTCAGCTTAAACGAAAGTATGTTTCGGGTTTCTTCAGGTCGAAATAAACCAAATTCTACGGAGATGTAATCCACTCAGTTCATGAAAAGCGGAAGAAACTCATGGAGAATAACGGCAATTTCTTCGTTTAAGTCAATCATTTTTCTTGTGTGATATAATCTTATTTTTGCTGGAAGGCAAACTTTGTCGCAAAACTCAACCTAATACATGTACGCCCTAATAATGCGATGGTTCAGTGGATGTGAGAACGAGTGTAAGAGATGGGACAAGAGTTTATTAAGAGACCAATCGTTCTACGTACGGGTGCTTACGTTAGGTGTCCCCCATTACTGTAGAATGGGAGCGACGCGCTCGACTGCAGTAGGCAGACCTGATGCCGCGCCCGCCACGGATGAGGCGAGTCGAGCAGAGCGCGGCACGACAGCTTTGTAGTTTTTGCTTCGGCCATGGTCTCTTTTCAGCTTTGCTTATGTGTTTTCGTTTATTTATTTTATACTTCGTTGGTTGAGTACAGTCCTTACTAGCACGAGGTTAACTCGATCTTTATTGCTTTCGTTAAAGTGTGTTAAAAGGCGAACCCCTCCCTCCAGCAGGAGTCACTCAGAGTCCAAAACTATATGAAAACTAGAAGAGCAAAGAGAAAAAATTGCAGAAAATGAAAAAAGTCGATGACTACTCCGCGAGAGGAAGTTTGCTCCACGGCACATGATCTCTCTGTTCGTCCGTTGCACCTTGTCCAAGGTAACCCGCCACGTTACCGTAATCCGAGGCGGCAGCGTACGGCAGTGGCGCGTTACCGTAATTCAGGGAGAAACCCAATGTACGAACCCGGACCGGACATGTAGGTAACTCGAGAGAAGTGACTGTTGACTGGTTGAGGCTGATGGCCGCAGACTACTTATTGAATGCTGAAGACAGCACGACGACCAGGTTGATCAACTAGTTGAGAGCTGTAGACAGCGTTGACGATATGGAAGAAAAGAAAACACGATAGAACTTAAACTCCAACCAGTACAGTACCCGTTTTTGAAGAATCGTGATTCTCTAAACATGTGTAATTCCGGCAATCTTACGAGGGTTTCCCTGTTGATCTTCGCCAATGTAGTAGGTCCAAAAACTCCGCGAACGTGACCCATCAAATCTTTTTTCCATACTGATCTTTTGCGGCACGGTTGTTTAGGCGTTTGAGTGTATCTTTGTTGACCTGGCCTGCCCAGCTAATGAAGTAGTGAACTGACTTACCTCCGCGTGAAAAGCTATGACCCAGGGCAGGCGCGGTTGCTTGATAGACGTAGCGCCCTTTTCACGTTTTGATGTGGGTGACCTTTACTTCAGTGATTGGTCCTGTACTTCGTTAGCTATTGCTCGCTTGAACCTTCTTTTGTTTGCAGCAGTTGATTTGTTGGTTGGTGACACCACAGATTTTTCCATGAGTGTTAACATGACTTTGCTGCTGCCATATACTGTAGGCCCAAAAACGGTTTTTACTTCCTGTATACCTGAGAGGACCTTTTCACCGTTTCAGGGATTTAAGACTAGACAAAAAAAACTAAACATGTTTAATTTTTGTTGAGTCCTTGAACCCAAAGAGCTATCGGCCCTCGAAGTTGGGGATACAGCAGTATCGCTCCGTCAGCGCGTGCCCACATGCATACGTGCGCGTGCGCTGCTGTATAGAACGCGGCGAAAGGCTATGCGGCAAGGGAATCGGTGGTTCAGCAGGGTGCAAACCTGCTTCATAGGTGCTAGGTCAGACTCCCGTGCTATACGCTGTTTTTGCATTTTTTTTATGACCGCTGCCTCTTTTCCCTCCGACTCGCTTGCCGTAAAGCCTTCCGCCACGGTCTGTACATCAGCGCGCGCACGTATGCGCGTGGGCACGCGCATACCGTGAATATACTGCACCCCAACTTCGAGGGCCGGTAACTCTTTGTGTTCAAGGACTCAGCAAAAGCGAAACATGTCTAATGAAATGTGGAGACTTCCGCAGTACTATCCATTTCCCCGTTCAGATATACGCCTAATGGTAAGACCCTTTCCTGGTTAGCTTTGAGTTGGCTAGGTAAATGCCGTTATGCCTGAGAAACGCTGTGAGGTTTACACTAGAGAAGCCCTTGCTTACCCCAGATTTGGTCTCGAGCTCAAGCTCCAACTCTTCATCAAATGCAGTGCTTATTTTTGCTCCTACAACGTGGAAATTCAAATTTTCCACGTGGTGAGTGTCGTACTGTAGGCTCCTGTTGTAGAAGTATATGGAATCGTACAAAACCTAGACGACTGGCTAGTGATTCCTTCTATGATCGATTTTTCAGGCCCCCATTGGAAGGAAAAAACTGCTTTGTCGTACTCTTCTTTCCTGTAATTCCATATACAATACCGCTCAAATTCTTTTCAAAAAAAAAGACGCTTTGCGACGGATTAATCCGTCACAAAGCGTCGCATTGCCCTAACTCTTTTCAAAGTTATTTGTTTAAAATCTAATTAACACCAGTAGAAGCGCCGGCTCATTTTCTATCCAGCGATCTAAACATCATCTAAAACGATTGCACAGTGACCTAGTTATGAAGCTTTTGCTTCCTCGGCTCCGTTAATTGATTTACGACCCCTCCGAGATCCCCAGTGGCATGTCCTTAAGGCTTTTCGTTGACGAGGTTCATTGAGACTCAGAAAACCTCTATTGTTTCAGCAGATCTGTATTTGTTACGCATCAAGTGTCCTTGTGGTACTAAATAGTGCCAATTTTGAATAACATACGCCCGATTTCAGATAAGCGCAAACTCGCGGAAACCTAAGATTCAGTCAAGAATTACCCAACTAGTAGCCTGCTGCAGAAGACAGTATTCTACTATTCCATTGTAGGAACGACGATCTTTATAAAACGTGTAAAATGGCTTTGAGAAATAGACAGAAATTACTAGATTTTCTTTTTTCCAATGAGGGATTGGTCCAATCTCAATATGCGGCGTAGGATTTCCCCTATCTTTGAACTTCGGTTGCTCCTGTACAGGATAAGTAAGAAAACCGTGTATTTTGTGGTCTACAGTAGACCACAAAGACATTCGAATCTAAAAAGAACGAAAAGATTTTGGCCGTTAAAAGTAGATTTCTATGCGGCCAAAGTTTGACGAAAACAACAGAAAATTTTGTTTTAGTCGCTTACCTCTTTATGGAATAGTTTATTCGAAAAATCAACTGAACAGCATTTCTCAGCTCGTTGCGAGCTTTCCAAGGATGTAATATTGTTCGTATTCAAACTGAAAACCATTTTCACCTCCGGGTTTACTTTGGATTCCAGAAAAATAGGAATGTTGTAAAATTTATGACTCAACCTAATAGTACGCCGTGTCATCCTTTACAATGCAGGTCTACGAATATCTGATCGACTCGAGGCTGAGGGAGATGGTCCATAGCCCAGGAGCAGTGAGGCTTCATGCCCGAGAGGTCCACCACAGACGCCATCTTTATTGCTCGTCAGGTGTTGGAGAAATATCGAGAGAAACGAGAGCCCTGCTATCGGGCATTCCTGGGCTTAGAAAAGGTCTACAACAGGCTACCCCGGACAGTGCTCTGCAAAGCCATACGAGGAAGAGGAGTCTGGGCAAGTCAGATCACTGACACAATAAAGGCCACATATGAAGGCACGGAAGCGCCGATACGAACTCCGCACGCGGCGACAAGAATGTGAACATCACAGTGGAAGTACACCAGCGGTCGGCACTGAATCTATTCCTCTTTCTGCTGACGCTTGACTGTATAGTGAACCATCCTGAGGAGGGCCCTCTCAGGACGATCCTCTATGCTGACGACATCGCCCTAGTTGCCACCAGCTAGGAGGAGCTGGAGGAGAATATGCATACATATATGGCAAAGAGCCCTCGCGGACAACGGCCTGCGGCTGAACGTGAACAAGGCGAAATTCATCAACTCTGAGCAGTGCACGAGATATCATCCACGACAGCCAAGGGGAAGTGATCGAGAAAGTAGAAAATTTTCGCTACTCAGAAGTGATCCATCCTATGAAAGAGATATGAACCAGGCGCTCAGAGGACGGGCAAATATAGCCCGGCTGTAGTGGAGTGGAGAGAGTCCACAGAAATCCTCTGCGACCGCAGATGCTCTAGGGAAGCTGAAGAGAAGCTCCATAGAGCGCGTCCTCCTCGACGGCTCTATGGAGTTGGGGTGTATTTATCTTTACATGTATTTAGGGCACTGTGTAAGGTGCAGAAGCGGCAACTGTATGTCACGGGAATGAAGATGCTCTGGTGAGCATGTAGATAGACTTGTCGGGATAGGATGGGGAGCCCCGACCAGCTGAAGATGAGGGGGCAGCACCTGAGGTGGTACGGACAGATGCTCAGAAGATCAGAAGATCACTCCATTAGATTGACCTTAGATTTTGAAGCACCCGGAAAGCGTCCGAGAGGAGCCCCAAGGAAAAGTTGGAAGGACGTCAACAAGAGAGATCTCGCCAAAGTCGGCGCCCCGGCAGACGATGCCCTTGATAGGGTGAGGCGGCAACGGATCACAAGAACAGCGGACCTTGCGAATGCGCGGGACTAAATGCTCAGGAAGACGAAAAAGTTTAGAAGTAGACTGCCGCCTCTACTTGAGTACCACCACTAGTATGTAGATTGTCTTGTCGAAATATGTAATGAGAAGTAGAGCTCCAAGACGGCCAACTGGTGGTGTTACGGTGCGTGACGAGTTGATAGGGCCATATCGATAGAGTTTTTTCAACGTCTTATATGTAGATGTGTTGTATCAATCAACCTACGCCGAAGGCTAGTAAGAACTGACGGCGAAGCAACAGCAGTGTTTGCTGCTGCTCGACATGCTCGAGTCTTCCCTTAGATTTGTTATGCTCGTCACAAAGTTAATGGCTAACACTTCGGTATCTCGGCGAAATTGAATTCAAAAATTCAAATTCAAGGTCAAATTGAAACTGGTATTATTTAAGGTCGGGATGATAGTTGGTGGGATAATTCCTACTTGAATAGACCCTTCCACGCTCTGAAGAAGGCGATCCAGTTCAAACGTTAGCCAGCAGAGCCGTCTTACAACCTCATGATGGCATGGCGCCCTTACCGGCTGTGCTACGTGCTTTGCAAACACGGTAACTCCATGCCTATAGCTAAGGTGCTACTATAATAATGGCCGCCGGACGGATTTGGATACGGATGACGCGCTCTTGATATCTGTTGGTGCAAATAACCAAAATCTGTAGATGGGTGCTCTCTACGTGCTAAGCGGGGAAGCGATCCGCGTATAGCTTTGCCGAGATATAGTTGCAAGTCGTGGTTACTGCAGTCAGTCCCTACGTCGTTATAAAACGCAGTTCTGCTGAAACGAGCGTCGACACCCTGCCCTCTGCATCAATCAATTCCAGGGAACGACGTGAACTCACCGAGCCTTTCATCGCTCATCGATCAAATTGCTCTGAAAGAACAAATTCTGAATATTTATTTAGAGCTCGATATTCCGCCTTGCAGCTCTACAAGTAAACGCAATCGAATAAGTGGAGGGAAGGAGAAATGGAGAAGAAACTGGCAACAGCTCAGCACGGTGGCAAAAAGGAGGCGAAGCAATGACGGAATGACTATGTGCGCTATGAAAACAGCGGATTCTGCTCGGCCTTTACGCAGGGTACGATAGTCAAGCGCTACACCAACAGGAGGGTTGGTATGCCGATGCACAAACCAACGAAGCAAACCAAGTATTTGTGGGGTTTGAAATCGCATACGGCAAAGTTGTGGCCTGGAACGGAGAGAAGGAAAGTTTGACGGACACAGTGAGAAGCTGCTAGGCACCACTGAAGAAGACAACAGTCCTAACGAGGAGTCAGTGAAGAGCGTCGCCACGTCAAGAACAGCCGGTCCATACGGCCACTTCAAAGCGGTCGTCTGCGGCGTCAGCGGCCATCGATGTCCTCTTTGACCACGACACGACGACTTCGATCACGCGTTAACAGTACCGGAGCTCGAAACCAACGACACATTCTACGCACAAATCGTTCTCTGCTTCAACCTGAAATGAGCGCAGTGCAGGCAGCGGGGCTTGCAAGAGAGGCTCCAGAAAGAAGCACTTACCATACGGGACAAAAAGGGCACCAGTCATTCCAGCTGACCGATGGGGGCGTTCTGCAGCCACAGCGAGTGCAGGAAGTTGTAGAGCTTCTCAGAGACCGACACCTGAATGCAGCGTTCTCCAGAATCTTCTTTCGCGTCGCACACTAGTTCAAGTGCGCTGAAGGACTAGAGCGCCGATAAGTAGCCCCTTCTTCATAACGACCATAAAATTTGCACAAAAAATCGGAGCGAAAACGTTAAGCACACCTGCGTGCATTATAACTGTAGAATACCACTAGACTTACAGCGGCTAGAGTACAGCTACCAAATGCGAGAAGGAAAGAAAACAGTAAGCACTTCCCGTGCTAGACTTGCTTCTACGTTTTCAGCGCCAGGATACTACCCAAACCTGACCTTATACGGAGTCGGATTGAGGTAACGACGATGGTCTTTTCTCAGCGTGTTCAACGATACATTTACACGGTTCTGTAAGTGCGTAACGGCTAGTTTATTAGAAACGTTCGGTCACCATCCGAAAACCAACAGGAACGTACCTTTATTGTGCACAAATCGGGCAAATCCTGCACTATCTCACCGCCACACCAATAGAGCTCGTGAAGAGGTTCCACCCTGCTTGCAACAACCAAGGCTCTTTTTGACTCCTTAAAAGAAAACATAAAAGCGAAAACAGCAGCATTTCTTGGTGAACAGTGAAAGAGGTCATGCAAAGCAGTTGCATAAGGATATGCTGGGTGGCAGAAAAAACCTAAAACAACTGGTTCTACAACAAGTTCCCGAAACAAATTGCGGAATACGTGGAAGACCTTAGATTGCAGCTCAATGTTTATGCATCAGGGATGAGCGGATTAGTTGTTATCCTTATCCGTTATCCGGTTTCTGGGGGTTTTTGGACTATCCGTTTTGTTGTTCGTTATTCGGCGATTTGGGGCCGGATAACGAACAACAAATGACATGACTCCTAGGTTTGAACGTGGTGATGGGTGGACTATGTAAAGGATCGTAAGAGTGCTCGTTAAAAACAACGTAAATCATTCACATCTAGGAGGGTTAGTTGAGGCATTTCCTCACTTGAGAACTGGTTACACAGCTTTAAAGATACCTCCATTCTATCCTTTCAGAGTCGCTGAGTATGAACCATACATTCATGAGGCCTACTAAGCATAGCATTGTCCATTCATCTCAAGTCCTGCATACCAAGAAGGCATACAAACCGCTATTAGCGACCGTTAAAAATGCAGGGCCTGGCTCAACCTAGAATGAATTTTTGCCGCCGACATTTGCGTCGTGTCATATGTGACTCCACGACTGCAGTGTGTTCTATTTGCTTGCATGCGGTAGAGCTATGCTTTTAGTCATATGCTCTTGTGAACCACCAAACAAATACCGTAATGCAGGAGTGAATACAAGCGAAAGGGAAATAGGTCCAATTCGGATACATTGAGGGAGTGACTTCTCCATTATATATTTCAGCGGTGCAACAAACTGTACTAAACAAACTTAGAATCGCGGATGCTGCAAGACATGCAGATTCGTTCTATTTGTGAGTTCTCCAGTGAAACTTCTCTATTACACAGGGAACCACTCCCTTTTTGGAATGCGCCGGGATAATCCTGCCCTTCTGGATGTCATGAAAAATGTGTGATGTGATGTGTGATTGGCCTACACAATTGCTTGCTGTTACTACCAGATGCTCAAGTACTTTAGATCTGGGGTGCTATAGGGCAGCAACAGCAATACCGGTCCTTATAATGGTGTTGAATCAAGGTTGTTATGTGGGCTTTATTCGGCTGGACGTCTCCCGCCTTCTTCACAGCAGAAAAGTAAAGAGATATCGGGAGAACTGCTCTTCCGAGAACCATTCTATTTTTCAGTAGCTTTGACTGGAAAAAGAACTACACGGCTAATAAATAGAACAATTCAAGCAACACTCTCGAAACAGCCGAAAAGCAGGAATGTTGCTCTTTCTTTGCCTCCCTTCTGACCAGCAGAAAATCGCGTAGGGTGTCTTTGATCTGGCGACTGCACTACGTATAAAGATACTATCGATAGGAATGGCTTATAAATCAACAGTGCTTCAACTCTTGATCTTTCGCTGAAATTAGAGCAATTTGAAACGAGTTTTAATTCTTTGTTGTTTGTTCGTTATCCGTTTTTCCGTTATCCGGCCATTTTCGAGCAAAATTATCCGTTATCCGTGATTCGGATTTCAAATTTTCATTATCGGCTCATCCCTGTTATGCATTCAAGAGCTGTGCGAATATTGCGAGAATGGGCTGAGAGACGAAGTGGTTGGTCCAATCTGACTGCTGCCCGTAGTTTACAAACTTTTCACACTAATCCTGCTGAATAGGATCAGGCGAACGCTGGACGAAGAACAAACAGGCAGAATTTCGGAGAGGATTCAGCGCGATCGACCACATGCACACCATTACGAAGCTCATCGAAGTGTCGCGAGAGTACAAGCTGCCGCTGTGCCTTACGTTCATCGACATGAAGAAGGCATTCAACTCCATCACACCTGAAGGGGTCATCGACCCCCTACTCACTCAGGGCGTTCCTACTCAGTACACCCGAGCTCTTCAGAGCTGTACAGTGGACTCACGACCAAGACTGCACAATTTTACAACGACGTCGTCATCGACGTGAAGAGAGGGGTTCGGTAAGGGGATACCATAGTTCCTCTTCAGCGCCACCCTCGAAAGCGCCATACGCGAACTGAAATGGGAAGACATGGGAGTGAAGGTTGAGGCCGGCAACTACACCATCATCGCTTCGCTGACGCTTCGTGCTCATAACACCGAGCATCAGCCAGGCGGAGCGAATGCTGGCCGACTTCAATCGTGTATGTGGGAACATTGGACCGCAGCTGAATCTTACGAAGACGATGTTCATGAGGAACGGACAAGTTTCTGATGCCCCATTCTCGCTCAGCGGAACGAAACCTCCGAATGCTCCAGCTACGTGTATCTGGGTCGCGAAGTCAATATGGCCAACGACCTAGTGCCAGAGTTGTGCAGGAAGATGCTTCAGAGACCTGAACCATACGAAAGCAGGGGGAACACGCGATCAGCGTCGCGCAGCGTGGAATCGAGAGGATTATGCTCGGAGTGACAGGATTCATGCAAGTGAGAGAAGGCCTCCGGAGTTCGTCGACGTTTGAAGATGCTGTCGCAAAATACCTTCGAAAGATACTGTCGCATGGGGAAAGTCGTTGGAAAGTAGGTGGGCCGGCCACGTAATGCGCTTCGCAGACACCCGCTGGACGACAGCCGTCACCGACTGAATTCCTCGAGATGTCAAGAAAACACCAGCAATCTGGCACGCGACGGGACGAATGGAGACATTGCTGACGCCCGCTCGAGCAACTCGATGATCAACGGGATGACAGGTGATACCGGTGATACACCATCTCTATTGAGCTCTTTTCTAGCCCTGGGTGAATTGGGACCCTTCCCGCAAAAACAGACAGTCTTCCACCGGTCGAGCACCACGAGCGTCTTCTTTCTAGCTGTGTGTCCCATTGGTTATGTATGTTCTCTCAACTCTCTGATCCTAAGTTCAATCTTTTTGTTTTGTTGAGATAAAACCAATTCTTGAAGTCCATCGTCACCACAGAGAAAACGGCAATATGATGCGGTTCCTCCACATTATCCATACATACCATAACCTCCAGCAATCTACAGTAATGCCGAAAACGACACCGAATTCCATATCAGCACCCCAGTTAACCTGCAGAAGAACATTTTTTAGTGGTCTGAGAAAAGGTTAAAGACAAGTCCAGTGTTCGAATACGCGAACACGGTACTCCACCGAAGTCAAAATGTAGTCTACATTAAAAAAGCCGAAGAACTACTCCTTTAAAGCCGAAAACCTCACCTACGCAACAGAACCCTACATCTGCGCCTCCAAATCCGTCACACTAACCACCCGACCATCTTCATATCCGACGCCGGCGTGCTGGTGAACAACCCGCCCCAATGTACCCCTGTAGCTTTCAACGGAATAGCCACCAAAGTGTCCTTGATCTGACCAGATTTGAAGCTCCAAACCTTCTGCCCATTAGTCTCCGAGCACGTCAAAGCAGCTGCGGTGCCTCCAAACAGCTTCTTACAACCCATAATAGGTCGCCTTGAACACCTTTTCGCCCACTGCATAGACCCCTTGCAAGATTTTCAGCTTCTCTAATGCATGAAGACATGAACGCCTTAACCAGAACAAGACTTTCTTATCCACTTACTAAACAAGACGTAGTTAGAAGCTCATACAAAGTTGAAGCGTTCAAACCCTCGCCTGAAATGGGTGTCGACACAGGATCTGCTCATTCGTCTTAGGCGCAGGTTCGTCCTCAAGCGTCATCAAATCGAGAATGGCATAGCCAGATTTGCCGTAAAGGCGAAAGCACCTCTTCCGCCCAGGAATCGTGATCTTCGACACTTCTTCGCTGACTTTAATTTTGGGATGTCCGGAAAGTGCAACCAACTGAAAGCGTACGTTGTATGAAGCTAATTTCGAAGCCATTTGCCGTCAAAGAGATCTGAACATTACCTTATACACGCATCCAAGCGCCGGTTGCTTTTGACAAGTCACCAGATGGGTGCCAACCCCAAACACATCGATTTCATGCTGGAACGCACTTCTGTATACGGAGGACTGGGTAGTGTTGTAAACGAAATGTCCATACACTTTCATTTCCTTAGGGTCCCACTATCCACATCCCAAATTACCCAGTGTTTTCCAACCACAACAAAAAACTGGTTTCTATACAACAGCAGAGTTTACGTACAATCCGTCGAAAGAAGCAATAGGAATTACCGACTGCTCATTTAGTGACATTATGGTCTCTTCATTGATGTCGTTCGAAGCTACAATTGACACGTTCTGCACCCATTCGAGATCCTTATCCCTGAAATAAAAGACCACCCTTTCCAGGGGTAAAAGACGACGAAAAACTGCAACGATAGCGCATGATAAAATCACCTACAATTCGGCAACCTTTCTTAGCCGGCTGCGCACTTCCTTTGACAAGTAGGCGAGATCCCCACTGTCTATTCGGCAGCCGACGCTCTTATATCCGAGTTCGAAAAGAGCCAATGTCACAGCAATGAAGTTGATGACGCCACTCCTGAAGTGGGACAGGCAGTACTCCTCATAGAGCCCAGGGTCCAGCAATCGAGACGCACCTCAATACGTCGTAGGTGTCTATTAGGGCCATATTCGAATCTGGAAAGGCGAGCGCATAGGCTACAAATGCAGTCAACTCGCCTTCGCTCACTTCCGACTCCACAACACCCCATTCAATCTGAGAAAGAAAAACACACTTCCAAAACACTGGGCACTGCCATGGTTCACTTTCCAGAAGGCGGAATACGGCATTCAATCGCATTATGATGTTTTTTATTTTGCGGAGCCAAGATATAGGCAGAGTGGGGCTCGTCTACCAAGATCACTCGTCTCGACAGCAGCAAATTCCTTCCAAGAACCAACGATACACAAAATTCACGACCTCACCTCTTTCATGATCCATTGCCGTTTCTCTAGGCTGAGCACGTACAGGTCACGCTCTTCAGAGCCGCACTTGTGCCGCAACGATCGCACTTTTAAATCACTCGCAGAAGAAAAGGAACATATGAAGCTGTGGGCTTGGGTTCCCTTCACAGGGATTCCGAACAGTTTGCCAGCGAGCACGTTGCTAGTCCCGTCGAACCCTGAACCCAAATCTTGCTTTATCACGAGCGAAGCCTCTTCAAATGCAAGCGTACCTCCCACGTAGCAGTACTTGCTAGCCGTGAGGCCACCGTTGGGTCCTTGCGCTCTTCGAAGCCCAAATTCGAACAGCTGTGCCTTATCACCAGCAACCTAAGATACGAGTACCGCGTAAATAGGACGTACTGAGGAGGATGAACAGGAAACGATGAAATTCCTAGAAGGATAGAGGATTCAACGGATTTAACCACAAGTAGATTGTGAACGTGATGCATACTGTTTCAAATCTACATTTTATTTTTTACAAACCCGTTAGGCGGACCTATTAAACAGTCAAGGCAGAAGCAGCAGTGTTAGGTGGTACGCGACACCAACTACTGTTGCCGAGGTAGTACCATACGCACAGCTAAATCAGATCCGCCACATCTAGTAGTTCGTTCCGCCGCCTTTCTCTGAGCCACCCTGTCTTATGACCTACGACCATGTAAACTCGAAGCGGGTAGGAGGCCGCTCGGTGCTCCCTTGACAACCTACCTCCTACCAGGGTCAAGCGTGAGGCTCGAATTTTGCCGAAAATTTACACCCCTTCCAATACAGATTTGATACGACCCCCTCAACTTGAGCACAGCTTTATTCCTTTGATACGTTTCGATTATTAGCCTTCTAGGTGGCTTAGGTTCTCTTAAAGAATCGATTTTCTTGGTGTGGCTTCGACAATGAGTAGTCGCGAACACCTTTGTTTGATCTTCTTCTTCAGCGTTTGTCCCGCTTCATGGCGGGGTCCGCTTTTCTGGTGCCATGTCGCCATCTTTCCCGATCCCGTGCTAGATCAGGGTGGACACCAGCTACTTTAAAGTCCTCGTGTAACGTATCAGCCAAGCGCTGCTTCGGGCGCCCTCTAGGCCGCTTTCCAAACACTTCAAAGTTAAGGGCTATCTTACGGACGCTGTCTTCCTTTCCACGCAGAACGTGGCCGTACCATCGCAGCGAGCTTCGCGCATCTTGTCCCCTATCGGCGCGACACCGAACTTCTGCCGAATAGCATCGTTTCGGATACGATCCAGGCGCGTGACTCCAGCCACCCAGCGCAGCATCTTCGTTTCCATTACGCTGAGGCGACTTTCCGTTTCCTTTGTCGCAGGCCAACACTCAGCTCCGTACATCGATACCGGCCGGACGACGGTTTTATAGATATTTGACTTTAAGCGCTCTGGCATCTTCTTGTCGCAGAGTACTCCAGTCAACGAGCGCCACTTGGACCAAGCTGCACTCACGCGTGAGCTCACTTCAACCACCACACTGCCATCAGAGGCTATTGCTGATCCCAAGTATTTAAACACCGAAGTGCGTGCAAGCTCAGTACCGTTAATCTTAATGGAGCCGGATTCATTTACGTCTGTCGTGAAATACTCTGTCTTCTTGACGTTGAATTTGAGTCCGAACATCGCCAGGCGGTCGCACCAAGCTTGCACCTCTCGCACGAGTTCACCTTTGTCTTCGCGGGCGAGCATCACGTCATTAGCATTAAGCTGAAAAATGGAACAGACTGCTGAAGATCTCGCGTAATGGCGTCCATTACGACAACAAAGAGGAGTGGGTAAAGCGCAGATCCTTGGTGCACCCTAATAGAGATAGGAAACTCCGTCGAGGTTCCTGCTGCAGCTTGCACATGACTATTTGGATGAGAGTATAGCATTCGCACCCACTCTACAAGTTCTTCGGGAACACCGTGCTGTCGTAGGGCGTACCATATAACCTCACGCGGTGCGCGATCAAAAGCCTTCTCCAAGTCGAGAAAGGCAAGATGCACCGGCTTCTGTTTCTCGCGATGCTTCTCTACCAGAAGAGGGGCGGCATGTATGGCATCAATAGTGCCACAACCAGCCACGAAGCCGCACTGAGCCGCACTTGCTGGAAAGCTTGACGATTTCGCGAATTCGGTTATCGAGGATTCGCTTCATGCTGTGCGAGAGCAACCGAATCGGACGGTAATTTGAGCAGTCTGCAGGACTGCCCTTCTTCCAAATCGGGATCGTCGTACTTTCCTGCCAAACATCATGCACCTTCTTCTCCGCTACAACCTGGTTGAAAAACTTGGCCAACCCTCAGCAGAGTACCAGAACTTCGACTTCCATAAATCAGCTGGCAAGTCATCTGGACCAGTCGCCTTGCCCGGTCTCATCATCCTCAGAGCCGCGGATGGGAGCCACAGAAGGGACGGCCCGATGAGGGAACTCTTCAGTTGAAATTCCCTCAAAATAATCGCACCATCGCTTCAAGCCTTTTTGCGCTCTGTCAGAAGGTGGCCGTTCTCATCATTGATCTCTCGATGGTAACATCTTTTGAATAGACAACTTTGGCTGCAGTTATGAAAAAATGGCGAAAACGGCGTTTTTTGCGCTTATTCCGCTTAAAAACCAAAAGACAGGAGCGGTATTGTACTCGTAGAACAGTCACACAAAACGGTAAGGCAGAGAAATGGGAAAGGGAAGGGACTCCGGAGTTTGCCAGCCCAATTTGAACTCTAATTCGCTGCCGAAAGCTGGTTTATTTTGCTGTCCATCCTTTGTTGCTAGTGAAGTGTTCGTTAGATTGAAGCATGTTACATTGCGTTCGTTGAACTTTAGATGTTTACCTGTAGGAATAAAAAACAATTTTCCTAATTTCCTTTTCATCTGAGATAATAGTTCGCAATAATTGTATGTTTTAACGAAATTTAACGATTTACCGGAAATTTAACGGAAATATTCCGTTAAAAAATAGTTTAAAAAATTTAACGCCCAGAACTTTGTGTGCACCCCTGATCCTATGGTAGCTTTTCTGAGATTTCTTTTCACATCAAGTGCCTTCTTGATCCTAACTTGCGGAGATCCTCTTGTTCCCATTTAGTGTTCCCCACCGGGCGCTGGCAGATCAGGATCACCATACGGTACAGTTGCCTTCCCTACTGGCTGAGCAGTGAACCACACAGTTGGTGTCCCGTGGGGACGACCATATAGGCTGTTGTGGGCTACGTGGATACAGGACTCCTAAGTGGTAGACCAATTACAGCAACTGAAATTTGTGATTGCCCACACACTTCTGAACAGAGGTGCTTAGTATACCTTTGTCCTTGGGAAAAACTTCGAATTTCGAATGATAGAATAATATTCTAATTTCAAAATTTCGAATGATCAAATATTATTCGATTCTCAAAATTTCGAATTTCGAATAATCGAATTTCGAATTGTCGAATATTCGAAGAATCAAATGAACACCTTACATATTGTGGTCACCCAATGATTGACATTTACTTATTTTTTATTACCCACTGTGAACTGCGTTCGACAGAGCGGCATATACGAAGGCTTCAGATTGTCATTACTCTTGTACCAGTTGGTTAATTGCGAAAAGGATCGGAGGACCGAACCGAGGCTGTGGAAGTCGGTGTCTAAGCTCAGATGCCGTTGTTCAAGCGCCGCGAAGGCTGCTTCATCCATTTCCTTCACGAGACCAAAAGACGGTGACAAAACTATAATGAAGCACCCTTGCTTCCCTAAGAATTCGTGACCCGAGAAGTGAGAAACACCTTGGATAGGCAGAGCTAGATTGTTATAGATCTTGCTCCATAGCTTACTGCCTTTCCTTAGGTTATACCGAAGCTTCTAGGTGGTAAAAGAATGGCTAGCACGGACGAAGAAGTAACACAAAGGCGATCTGGTGCGGAAAAGGCACATTGGAGGCTCATGAATGGTTCAGTCTGTGTTCTGGCTCCGTTAAAGAGCTTCGCTTCACCTGTAAGCAAACGAACCCGAACCCCATGGTTGTAACCTAATCTGATAAGACACTACGACTTGGGTAGTATTATTGCGAAAATGTGGATGACTTGCTTTCATAGGAGACGGAGTATTACTGGCTCTTGTACTCCACAGCGCTTGCTTGCTCTTACTCTGCTTGCTCTTGCTCTCTTCTTTAACGTCTTTGCTGGCAGAAAGCAGGAGCTTCCCAGACTCCAGAAAGTGCTACCTCCCTACCGAGGCTCCTTCCGGCTTTAATCGTTCTGTCGTTGTACTTGGGGTAGAAATACAAAACGGAGATCCTCCCGTAGTATACCGAAGACAAAAGCGTCATTGAACAGCCATAACACGATTCACTTGTTATTGACGTGACTGGCCGCAGGAGGCTCGATGGCGTTCAAAGGAAGCAGGGACGCAGCGGAGGTCCGCGTTTGCCCGCGCTTACCTCGCGTCGACTAACAAGGGAAGTGTCTGAAGCGTATGTCTGAATGGGAAGAGCGAGTTCGGCAGTCTTGTATGCCCGCGATGCCCCTGCCGCAGCGCAGTGGATAGAGACGTTGCTTCATGCGAGGGAGATCGAGGGTACCAATTCTCATGCGCTGCTGCACTTTTGCATTTCAAGTCATTGTTGAGATTTGATGGGTTCTGACATCTATACCATTTCAGAGGCTTTCTACTAATTTTTCCAGCTGCATGCAGTGGTATTCAACATAATGATGTATAAACGTTCAACATCAGTGATACACAGGCACAACGTGCATGAAGAAGAAGCACTGGTCACAATACGGACGGCGTATAAAGTCTACAGGCTCCTCAGAGTTTGTTTCCTTAGATGGACCTCCTCAGAGTTTGTTTCCTTAGACTGACCTCGGGAAAAACCATCCTGCTCGGATTTTCAAAGACCAGGAGTCGAGAGTGATGTCGCAAGTGGTTCAAATGAAGAAACGAGGTCTGTGGATCCCGCAAACTGACGTTAACGGCCATGGATACACTCTTTCCGTCATCTTTGCCGGTCAACTGGAAATCAGAGGTCTGCTGAAGGTTTCCTAAAACCTAACACCAACAATGTCCGCCGATGCTGGAGTGGTGATCCACCTGCTTACGCTGAAATGTGGCCCACCTTTAGGCAAGGAACCTTCGAGGGAAGAAATCAAGCTGGCCGAACGGATGGCCAGCATACTCAAGGACTTCGAAGCACGTCAACTTGAAGTTGACGAAGACGAACAGCTGGAAGTGGTGGAAGAAGAAGATTGGGATCCGCAAGATGAACTGATAGACGTGGAGAGGGAAGCAAACAGTGGACATATGATAACGTTTTCGAGTGGAATGATTTCACTCCCACGTCATTGTGCATGACCCTGCTTTTGACCTGCAAAAACGGGACAACATCCTTAAGGTAGATGTCGAAGCTGCGGGTAGCTGAAGGAGAACGGATTTGTTATAATGACATTGAAGGTGATGTCGCTGGTATACCTGTGAGGAGCCTGTAGCTTTTATACGCTGCCCGATTGCGACCAGTGCTTCTGTTTCATGCACTTTGGGCCTGTGCATCACTTTTGTTGAACGATTCAAATCAGTTTCTTGAAGCCTCAATTGGCTGGTACCGAGGATGGAAGCCGTTACAACGATGTTTTCTTGCGATCAAAACTTCTAGCGCCAGGCGGGACTCGAACCCGCACCTCCCTCTGACCGGGCGGGAATGCTCTACGCCATTGCACCACCGGCGCTGTTTGATCGAACGCAACATCCGCTATCAGCGGCCGGCTCATCTCGATCAAACAGCGCCGGTGGTGCAATGGCGTAGAGCATTCCCGCCCGGTCAGAGGGAGGTACGCGTTCGAGTCCCGCCTGGCGCTAGAAGTTTTGATCGCAGCAAAACATCGTTGTAACGACTTACTGGTGTTGAACGTTTATACATCGTTGAGTAGCTTTCTCATTGCCTTGTGGTTAAAAAACCGGTCAGTCATAAACAAGCGGCAAGAAATTTCTTCTCGGCGTACAACTGGAAAATTAGGCAAAAACATCTGAAAATGGTATAGATGTCAGAATCGTTCAACTCTCAACCAAACATATGAAATGCAAAAACACAGCAGAGCAGGATAATCGAACCCCCGACCTCCCACCCTTGAAACAACGTCTCTATCCACTGCGCTCCGAGCCACTTGCCGGGCGTACAATACCCATGAATTCTATTGTAACAGACTCCTACTCCTTGTGTTTAACGACTTGTCAAAAATAAACCCATTTTTACACTAATTGAGGGGTGGGGATTCTCTCTGTATGACTCGCTCTCCCCTTTCAGACATACGCTCCAGGCCCTTCCCTTGTCAGATTGCATACACACAATTCGGCCACTTTGAATGACGCGCGAAACAAAACACCGTTCTTATCAAACGGTCACAATTCCCTGGTTTTCGAAGAGGAGTGCCATTAACTTGTTAAGAGGTTGATAAAGAATATTCGAAATTCGATTATTCGAAATTCGAATCCTTCGAATGTTCGAATAAACGAATAATTCGAATATTGGACTTTCTCGAATATTCAAATAAACAAATAATTCGAATATTGGACTTTCTCGAATATTCGAATAAACGAAAAATTCGAATATTAGACTTTGTTCGAATAGTCGAACATTCGAATATTCGAAATTCGACTATTCGAAATTCGAAAAGGACAAAGGTATAGTGCTTAGTTCATAGGAGGCAAACGGCACTATCAGAGGTTTTTCGAAGCAGAGGTAGGGCTGTCCTTTCGAACTGGTTTCTGCATCCAGCTGAACACTCATGGACAGCGTGACCATTAATAGCAGCCTGGGACTCTCTCGGACTCTTTTCGAGAGTCTTTGCCTTTTCCTTTCGTGAACACACCCATGCAAAACTTCTCCTTCATCTACCTTTTCGTCGATTTGGATGGAAGGACTGTTTATGGTGGAGAGCCTGGAAAATCGAAGAGGGCGACGTATGGCGCCAGCTCCTAGGTTACAGTCAACTTGTTCTACCTATTGACTTTGGGGGGGGGGTCTCGCCACAATGTACAGCGCCTCGAGAGTTCTGCGCGCCGAAATCTCATCCTCACGCGCAAGGATCTTGATCTCCACACCAAAACAGCTCTTTGCATGCTGCTGCACTCTGTGCTCGTCTAAGGGAGTGAACGTTTGGGATCTGCGCAACCCATCCAGGTGTTCCTTGACCCTTACACACAAGGGTCTGCCTGTTTCCCCCACATATTTCTCCCTGCATTTCAGGCGTGTAATGAGGTAATCCTTCCCAAGACGTAAGGCACTGTCTTTCCCTTCCGAATGGGCCAATAACGTAGGTGGCGCTGTGCATAGTCGGTTATGTAGACGATTTCGAATATCAGCTGCCCCTCAGAATTGTAGAAGGTACTGCTACGACTCTTGTTTCGTCTCAGTGGTCTGCTTTTTGAATGCTTGAATGCGTACTGCTGCATTCACTTGGTCTGAAATAAAAGGGACACCGAATGTCACGTTCGAACGGTCGTCCTGCTGGCCTCCTGCGGTGGCTGATAGTCAGTTCCTCCAAATACACCCTTTCCTACCAGTAAGGAATATCTGTTTTTATCGCAAAGCTGCGAACCAAACACATCGAGCAGGACCTTTGAGCGCCTTCAGACGAGACCTCTCGCCCGAGTATTCATTAATCTTGGCATTTTGACATTTTATCCGTTTGGGCTGACTGTGTAAAAGAACAAAGGTTGTTACAAAAATTTATTGCGGCTGATGTTTCGGCGTTATCGCCTTCCTCGGACCCTGCAAAAGTCGAAGTCAACCATCAGGATTCCTTTATATGCTTCATTGCCGAATGAGGTAGATCAGTCCTGAGTTACCTAACATTTCGACTCGTTCATTGTCTTTGCACGTGCAGGAATTGCTCTACGATTCGGGCGTCCATTAGGTCGGGGATGGAATATTCAAATAACCCTTTCACGACATTGTCCGACGATGTCGTTGGACACTTTTTTGCCGCGTGTGACAATGTCCGACGATGGCGTCGGACACCATCATAAAAATAGTTCATGGAAAATTATCAAGCATTTGAAAGAACAATATTGATCAATGAGTCCACCAACATCTACGGTCAAGACGGTCATTGGGAAACTTCAGTCGTTACTGTTTTTCAAATTTAACAAATAATACAATTAAAATAATTCAAATAATCAACGGGCGGGAAAATTGCGCGCTGTTCCACGTGGCAGTCGCCTGAAAATCGCACGTGTCGTGAAAGGAATAAATATTCGAACTCGATTATTCGGAATATCGTGCTTTTCGAATGTATTCGAATTGAAATATTCAAAAAATCGCGTTTTTCGAATATATTCGAATTCTAATATTACACATTTATGAACACTCAAAACCATTCGACTATTCCCGTAAATTCGAAAGCATAACTGCAGAAAGATGATCATAAGTGGACATAAGGTAATCTCTTCCCAACCCTCTTCAGCTAATGCCAAACTCTTGACTGGAATCCACTGTATCGTCGCGTGGTGACGTGAATTGAAATTTAGCAAACGTGTTCCAGACTCCAAAAATCGATCTTAACGTCACCTTAAAAGACTTCGGAGAAATACTCTTAAGATTTGAAGGAAAAGAGACAGACCATTTTCCTGTTAACAGTCAGCGTTGCCCTCGTATGGGTTCGCAACGACATCATACGACAGAGGTTCGGTGTCGCCATGATATCCGACACGCTGCGCTGAGCTCGTCTACGATGGTACGGCCACATCCATCGCGCTAACGACGATACCGTCCGTAAGATTGGCCTGAACCTTGAGGTCCCTGGAAAGCGGCCCAGGGGACCGCTCGAAGCAACGTTGGCTAGACAGGTTGCACGTGGACTTAAAGACGGCTGGTGTGCACCCTGATCAAGCATTTGATCGGGAGAATTGGCATCACCACATCAGAAGAGCGGACCCTGCCGCCAAACGGGACAGATGCTAATGAAAATGACGATGAGTCAGCGTCGCCCCAATTTCACAGGTATCGATCATTATTTCCGTTCCCTCTGTCGTTGTGGGGCAGAAATTGATTCTCGTCCTTCTACTCTGCCCATTAAAGCTGAGACCAATTTTAAAGGTCTTCTTTCCACCTGTACTTGTTTATAGTGTCCCATAGCACGTTTTGGAGGCTCTACCCTCCTAAAATGTGCTGTGATTGCACGCGGCGTAGAGGCGGAGGAATAATGGCGATCCTAGGCAAGATTGGTGATCGAAAGCGAGATAAGCAAACGCTGCGCAAACATGAATCGACAGCTGGTAAAGATAAATGAAAGTGCGAAACACAAAATAGGGCCTCACTTTTCTGAACCGCGAAGCATTCGTGGCTACCAGAGTCGCGTAGTTAATCAAGTTGAGAAACGTGGATTCCAGAAGCTGGCAAACAGCCAACGGGCCTTCAACTGTTATTAACGGAGTTTTCGGAAATACAGCAGATCCTGGAATCATGGTGAACTAGTATAGCGATAAATATATGACGAGAAATATCAAGGAATCTGTACTGGAGGCGCGTTAAGCAACGATATGGTTTCCACGGATTGGAAGCTTTCTGTACAGGTTGCGCAAAAATTACCCGCACAGGGTACAACGCAGTCCACAACTACTAGCAGAACTGGATTCCAAACTCCATCTTAAAATATGTAAACACTTATACCATACCCAAATTCCAAGTTTGAGCTCATGAATGCTTACAGAGCGGTAATGGCAAAGCGAAATCCGAAACGATCGGCCATCATCAGCCTGTACCTTTCTGGTTGCAGCGCTGCTTTTATCGCCAATGTTCTCAGTGTTCCTCGACGAACGGTGTATGATGCCACAAAACGATACAATGAGCTTGGAACTTTATCAGAAAATACTGGACGAGGAAGGAAATTGAGTGCTATCACTCCGAAAACGATAAAAAAGGCTCGCGGGCAGATTCGTCGTAATCCTTGCCGTTCGAGGCGAAAAATGGCTTAATAACTCAATATTTCTGCACGCAGTGTTAGATAAGTCGTCAGGAATAAGCTTAAGATGTATCCATATAGTATTCAACGTGTTTACATGCTAACTGACGAGGGAGCTCAGTGAACTCGGTCCGGAGATTCTGAAGGAGACCTATATGGTCTTGTAGGGCATCGGACGAGGATCACTGAACTGTGTTTCGTTTTTTTAAATGCCTCGGGGTAGTACAAAAATGGCAAAAAAGGTATCACTTCAGGGCGGGCTGATAAGGCAAAAGTGACACCTGGAATGCCCCTGTCGTGCTCAGAACTTAAATTACAGAAGGTTTGGAACTTAAATTAAAGTTTGTTTACAGTGATATGATAATTTATGACGTTTCGTAGACGAAGCTGCAGTGTACATTCAAGTGATTCATTTCCTGCGGTAGTGTCAGCGATTGGATGACCGAGTGGATAGCGCGGCGCACTTACGGGAGGGGGTCGAGGATTCGATTCCAAGGGTGTCTATGCGATTTGCTTTGTGGAGTGCTCCGTTTTTGGCTAATAAAGAGTACATTTTGGCTTTGGTAGGATATCTTCTTCGCTTCCTAACCCGCTTTCAACCTTTTGTCAGATGTAAAGGAGCTAGTTTTGTCATGTGGGGTGATGTCGAGCGTCCATCAAACCACGCTTGTCTCGCTGAGGAAACTCTCGTTAGATGCTACCCCACATGACCTCTTTCGACTGTTCTCAATTCGTTTTGGAAGTGTTGCTCGCTGTCATCTTATTTCTGAACGCGATCGACAAGTGTTGAGTTGCCCCATCATCAAGACACGTTCATCGTTCTTCGGATTTCTTTACAGACTGCTTTTTATTCTACGCAGCTTTCACTATTTCAGTTCACTGTTACCAAGTACAGCATATTTTATTCACCTCACGGTATTTATCTAGCTGTGCATTTCTTCCTGACTACTCTTACAGTAGACGGCTCGGGGCATTGCAGCTATGACCACTTGCACTCACTCCCTCAACTCTGGAGATGGAAAATGATTTTTCGTCCCAAATTCATCTATGGGGGTATCTGGGATGCAGATCACCAATCTGGCAACCATTTTCGTTGAAACGATGAATGGCAAAAGGTTACGATGGGTATGTGTAAGTAAAGGGGTGTACACGGAGTAACCGGCACTGCTGCCTTTCACGACTCCAGAGGTCGAGTAGAGGACGAAAGAAAAAGTTTCGCCCAAACACCGCCCACGGGAGTTATTTGGGGTGCCAACTTTGGATATGATGATACCTGTTTTTAAAATTTCGGCATATTACAGCAGGTTACGGTAAATATGGGTGTGAAAGGCTATCTACGTTAGCAGGATCGGTTTCTTCTCCAATGTGGTCAAACTCACTTTCCAACCTTCGCCTTCAACCTTGGATGGAAAGTAGTGCAAGCAAAGTGATAATTTAGAAAAAGAGTGACAGATTCGTGGTCAGCAGCTTAAGTAATTCCCATAGGCGAAGTTTGGGCAACATTGGTAGTCATGACTTCGTCACCCTTATTCACCACTAGCCAATAACACGGTAACCTACCGTAACCAAGATGTACTATTTGTTAGCAAAAAAGGAAGCACTCGACAGACCAAATTGCATAGACACTCCTGGAATCGAACCCTCGATCCCCTCCCGTAAGTCCGGCGCGCTATCCACTCGGTCATCTAATCGCTGGCACTACCGCAGCAAATGAATCACTTGAATGTACACTGCAGCTTCGTCTACGAAACGTCATAAATTATCATACCACCGTAAACAAACTCTAAATTGAGCTCCAAACCTTTTGTAAGTTAAGTTCTGAGCACGACAGGGGCATTCCAGCTGTCACTTTTGCCTTATCGGTCCGCCCTGAAGTGATACCTTTTTTGCCATTTTTGGACCAACCAGAGGCATTTAGCAAAAACGAAACACAGTTCAGTGATCCTCGTCCGATGCCCTACAAGACCATATAGGTCTCCTTCAGAATCTCCGGACCGAGTTCATTGACCTTCCTCGTGAGAGAATGAAAGTTCGGCGACTACGAAGATGCAAGAACTTGCTGAAGCAGTTCGCGAATGGCACACACCGCGCGATCATTTTTCTGATGAGAAAGTCTTCATCCTGGAACCCACGGTGAATCGTCAAAACGATCGCATCCTCTCACAGAATGTTGGAGCTGCTATCCGCGACGGGAAAATGGTCGGTAGAACGGTACATCCGGCTTCAGTTGTGGAATGGTGGGATTACTTCAAACGGCAAGTCCCCCTTAGTTTCTATCGAATCCGTCGTCAAAATTAACAAGGACGAGTACCAGAAAACAATTTTGGAGGACGTGTTGAAGCCCTCGGCACGCTTCGGTAATAACAGGTGGTGGTTCCAGAAGATTCCGCGCCTGCACACAAGACGAGGACAACACAGCAATAGTGCAAACGTGAGCTCCCGGATTTTATTGCGCACGAAGACTGGTCTTCGAATTCACCGGATTTGAATCCTCTCGATTTCTCTCCGTGGTCAGAAATTGAGAGCAAAGTTTGCTACACTCGACACACAAGTTTGACTTCTCTGAAAGCTTCCCTTACTGAGGCATGGAAAGAAATGAGCGAAGACTACCTCCGTGCCACTTGTGATGCGTTCGTTGCTCGTCTGAGGATTTGTGTTCGTAGTTCGTAAGAAAGGCGGCCACTTCAAATGACTTTGATACTTTTTTAATAGTGAGGGAATAAAGAAGTTATGTGTTAAGTTTCGTTTCAAATCCGCATTTGTGTTGAAATTGTACCGTGATATTTTTGTGCGGGTAATTTTTGCGTAGAAGTCTGATAACCCTTGCGAACAGGTAAACGGAAAAAAGACTGGTAGAATTTACTTATGATGGACACTATCTCGGTGAGGGACCACCTGTGTGAAAGCGAGTCGATCAAAAAATGCGGACTGTCTATCTTGGCTAGCTGAAGCACAAGCCACAATGCGGACAGTGCCTGCGGAACCAATCAGCGTCGACTCGCGCCGTGACCCTCGCCGCACTCGTAGCTTCTGTATGAGCCAAGGCACGGAACCCTGCAGATCGACAAGATTTACTTTATTACCGGAGACAGAAGGCTGGGAGGCTTAGAAGACTTGCATTTGCAGCTCAAAGATCCGAAGCCTTGCCATCTCCCGCATTAGAATTTCGAGCTCCACCGAACGAGCCAGAAAACGATCCTGCTTCAGTTACCCTTAAGGCGAATTCTATCGGCGTTCTTTATTTTCGTTAAATATCAGTTTTTGTTTAAATCAGAAATAATTGCGAGACATGCTTCCAAGCTAAAGTTGCCCGAAGAATCCAATTAGATAAACGAGAGCTTCTAAGATAAGCCTAACAAGGGAACTGTCTGAACGGTATGCTGGAACGGCAAGAACGAGTACTATAGGGAGAATCCCCGTCCTCCAAATAGTAACAGAACATGTTTTGTTTTTGCCGTATCCTTGAGGCAAACGAGTACGAGGGTGTAATGGTTAAGCGTCCGCAGAGCGAGCTCTTCACGGCAGCGCAAGATCCCGGTGTCGTGGACTGATGGCGCAGTGGTATAGGGCACGCCTCATGTTCGTGAGGTCTAGGGTTCGGTTCCCATGCTATGTCTCGTTTTTGCACTTTTACCATAGTATCAGATTTCCATAGAGATTTTCATATCTGAACTTGTTTTTGGAGCTAGCTACGATAAGATGTTTTTATCACTTATTATTTGTCGACAACTCGTAATTCACCAGCAATGTCCGAAATATGCCAAATGCGATTTTGTATGAAACTTTTACTCTAATAAATTGTTCTCATTGTCAGTGTAAGAATTTTTGACACAGGAACAGCGGCAGAATGCCAGAAAAATGCTTCAAATGCAATTTATTAGTGTCGGTGAGGTGAGTGTCACCAGTGTACTCACAGGAGGGGGCCGCATGATCTTCAACTTGACCTACCACCTCGATCAATATTCTCGCCTCTGTTATGTTTACAAAGTCGCGCGGTCGCCAACACTGACTCTACAATGTCTGCTAACCCTCGAGTGGTCATTCACCTATTGACACCGAAGTGCGGATCTCCACTGCTGTCTCTTCGAGAGACGAAATGATGCTGGCGGAAAGGTTAGCAAGTATCCTACAGGATTTCGAATTGCAACAGCTGGAAATCGACGAAGTGGAGAAGTTGGAGGTAGTGGAAGAAGAGGACCAAGAGTTTCAACCAGAAGAGGATTGTGCCGGGGTCACGACACCACTAACCAGTGAAGGCACTATCATGTTTTCGTTAGGACAGATCGTTTCGGAGGAAAAGTTTCGGCTATACTAGAATTGCTATTCTATACAAGTTTGAGAGCCAGGGAAATGGGACTCTATCGCGATTCCAGGCTTGGGCTACAGCGGAGTTCCATGGGCAGGAACTATGAAGCCAAACACAAGTTGAGATGTGGAAATCTCTATGGAAATCCGATACTATGGTAAAAGTGCAAAAACGCGACGTAGCATGGGAACCGAACCCTAGACCCCACGAACATGAGGCGTACCCTTTACCACCGCGCCACCCAGTCCGCGACACCGGGATCTTGCGCTGCCGTGAAGAGCTCGCTCTGCGGACGCTTAACCATTACACCCTCGTACTCGTTTGCCTCAAGGATACGGCAAAAACAAAACATGTTCTGTTACTATTTGGAGGACGGGGATTCTCCCTATAATACTCGTTCTTGCCGTTCCGGCGTACCGTTCAGATAGTTCCCTTGTAAGTACAGTCCCTTCCCGTTATAACTTCTCCGGATAAGACACGACTCTATATAAGATGGATTTTCTCTGGTCCCGGCCAGCTTACCTTTACGGCAATACAAACCAGCTCCGCTTAGTAGACATGGGATCCGAATCATGCATTTTCGGATATCCGGCCGGATTTATTCGGTTTCGGATTATCCGAAATCCGGCTCGGCCGAAAATTGCCTCATCTGAATCATCCGAAGATTCGTGGTTTCTAAAATTGCCCTCATCTGAATCATCCGAAGATCCGGGGTTTTGAAAAACGCAATGATTCGGATAAAAATCGGATAATAGGAGGTTGCCGCGCCTTGCTGGCAAACTCTGCGCCATTGATAACCTGACTTTTTTGGGCAGATTTGCAATCATTTGGCGGGAAATCTCTCACAAGGGAAGGGTCTGATAGCGTATGTCTGAACGGGGAGAAGGAGTCATCCTATTAAATAGGAATAATCCCCACTCCTCAATTAGCATAAAATGTGATTCATTTTTGCCAAGTCGTTAAAGTCAAGGAGTGGGGTCCTTGAAGTCACAATGGAGTACGGCGCATCACGAATTTGGGGTTCTTGTACGACCGCTATTCCTCTGCCAGCAAGTAGCTCGTAGCGCAATGGGTAATGGCGATGCTTCATGGAAGGAAGGTCGGGGGTTCGATCTTCATGCGCTGCTGCGTTCCTGCTTTTCAACTGATTGATTGAGATTTGAGGGATTCTGACGTCTATACCATTTTCAGACGTTTTCCGCGCATTCTCCAGCTGCATGCTGTGGTACTCAATATGATGGTGCATAATATTCAACACCAGCGATACACAGGTACAACGTGCATAAAGCAGCACTGGACACAATACGGGCAGAGTATAAATGCTACAGGCTCCTCTCCGTCTGTTTCTATACATCGGCCAATGACCTCGGGTAAAACCATCCTGCTCGGATTTTCAAAGAAGACCATGATGTGACGTTACATGTGGTTAAAACGAGAAAGTCTGTGGATCCCGCAAATTGACCTAAACGGTATCGATACACTCTTTCTCTCAACTTTGCCTGTCATCTGAAAATCAGAGGTCTGCTGGAGGTTCTCTAGAACCTAACACCAACAATGTCGCCGATGCTGGAGTGGTGATCCACTTGCTCACGCTGAAGTGTGTCCATCTTTAGATAAGGAGCCTTCAAGGGAATGACACCAACCTGACCGAACGGATGGCCAGCATACTAAGGACTTCGAAGCACGTCAACATGAAGTTAACGAAGACAAACAGCTGAAAGCGTGAAAGAAGGAGAAGAAGATTGGGATCCGTAAGTGATAGACGTGGAAAGGCTGGCAAACAATGGGAATATGACGTTTTCGGGTGGAACTCTTCTTTCGGAAAAAAGAGTACGTCTTCAGTTTGCTTTCGTCTATGGAGCCGATCTCATTGGTCCATGTTTGGAAGCAAAATGTGAGGAGCCTTTCGAATTTATACGCTGTCCAGTGCTTTGACCAGTGCTTCTGTTTCATGCACTTTGTGTCTGTGTATCACTATTGTTAAACGTTTATATATCATTATGTGGAACAGCTTTCTCATTGCATTTTGGTTAAAAACCCGCCAGTAATAAACAAGTGGCAACAAAGTTACTCCCCACGGCATACATCGGGAAAAGCTGCGTGGCAAACATCTAAAATGGTATAGATGTCAGAATCTCTCAAATCAATCAATCATTTAAAATGCAAAAATGCAGCAGCGCAAAAAAGTCGAACCCCCGACCTCCCTCTCATGGAGCAACGTCGCTATCGTCCGCGTACGAGCCGCTTCCTGCCAGAAGCATCGCGGACGTACAAGACCCCCGAACTTGTGAGGCGCCGATTCCACTGTAAGTTCAAAGATCCCCTACTCCTCGGGTTTATCGACTTGGCAAAAAAGAAACACATTTCTATACTGAATGAGGAATGGGAATTATTCCTATATATGACTCGCTCTCTCCATTCAG
Organism: Heligmosomoides polygyrus bakeri; assembly: GCA_947359475.1. Taxonomy (NCBI): domain Eukaryota; kingdom Metazoa; phylum Nematoda; class Chromadorea; order Rhabditida; family Heligmosomidae; genus Heligmosomoides; species Heligmosomoides polygyrus. The sequence continues at coordinate 70,318,421 of OX375865.1, forward strand.
ACACGCTCCAGACCCTTACATTTTCAGAGCACGAGAAACTTCTTGCAGGAAGTTTCGTAATCGTTTCATTATTGTTCTTTACAAGGCTTCGCTGTGCATTGCCAACTCACTATTGAGTGGGTATTGGCTCTTTGGGGTCTTAATGCTGTTTTTTGTTTGTTCTGGAAGCGCTAAGTAGCTCTGGGGAGGGCTCCCCTCGTAAAGCAGCTAAGTACGACATCTTTTACGTAGCACTTGTGTATTCCACTCCATTGGTGAACTGAGCTAGGCCAGCTAGGCCGATGTAACTGGGCATTCATGTACCTTGCTACCAGGGCATATAACCACTTAATTCAAGGTGAGGCGCTCCAAGCTGCTTAGCGAGCTCGTAACTTCTATTGGTCAATGAAATAAACGCGGAGTTACTGATGTGTTACGTTTTTAAGAGCTTGCGTGTCTCTGTTATATCACTTGTCCTGTTGTATCCGAATCGAACACCCGAAATCCGGTTCGGCCGAAAATCGCGTTATCTGAATCATCCGAAGATTCGGGTTTTCTAAAATTGCCCTCATCTGAATCGTCCGAAGATCCGGGGGATTGAAAAATGGCCTATCCGAATCATCCGACTATCCGGAAAATCGGTATCGGATCCAATGTCTACCGCTTAGGACGCGTCGGATACAACACTACTCCCGTTATAACTCGGATTTTGGAAGAACTCGCTGTTCAAAATGACTCCCGTTATAACGCAACCAGGGCTCAATTCCAGTCCCACACAGAAAATGAAGACGACCAAGATGCTGACTGCGTCTGTGACCAGACCTACTCTTCTATTGCCTCGTTCATAGTCACGAGTAGCACCTGTGCAATAATGTACTGGATGCATATCAACGTTTTTCCTGCGTGCGCGAACCAAAAGTATTCATAGACAGCAATATGTCGACCACGGTTGGAAACTCTGGTAGTTGTTAGAAGCTGCCGTATGTTGGGAGATTTCCTCTATCAGAAACGAGAAAAGATGAGGTATGACACTCAGATTATTCAAAACAATCACCCACCATTGATCTTTTAAGCAGACAGCAGCTGGTGTAGGTACTATTTATTGTTACATGATGTCCTGTTGCGATCTAAACTCTCGCGCCATTCGGAACTTGTTGAACAACGCTGTTCGATCACTCACACTCAAGGACTTGTAGAACAACGCTGTTCGATCACTCACACTCAAGTTCCCAAATCAACGATGAGTGCCATTTAAGCCATTTGCAATGAGGATTTCTCGGATGAGGCGCGGTTTACCAGCGCTGGTAGTATAGTGGGCAAACATCCTGCTCGGAAGGCAGGGAATTCGTGTACGAGTTCTGCTTGGAGCGATAGTTTTGATTGCAACAAAGACCTTACAACAGTAGGTTACATATTTTTGTCGATGACCACGTCTAACCTAAGTCGATACTCATTACTACTCATATATATATATAATTTTATTTATTTATTTGTCATAATTATGCATATAACAGAGAGCTTCTCTGAGAACAGCGCTTCGTTCATAATCTAAAGTTGTTTTATGCCTTCTCACTCTCTTCAAGGTCACACATTTCAATGCTATACGCCACATTTAGTCAATTAATACGATTTTAGAAAATTCTGCGCACAAGAGGGTGTGAAAGGTTAGCTGTGGTAAGGGCGCGACCCAAGTTATAACGCGGATTTTCACCAATCCCTTTAAACGCGTTATAACGATAGGCGAATGCAGTTACCTTTTCTGAAAAATAACATTACGATCCTTCAGTGCGTGGAGCATCTCCCAGTTGGAAACTGCATGACGAGCTCGATTTGGCAGTTAGTAGACCTAACAAGGAAAGGTTCCCAACTCAAAGTGAGCCTTTGCGATACTATTTTGACAGCATGTAGCGCCCTGTGGGCGGTGTCCAGAACCAGCGTTTTTGCTGAACGCTTCTTTAAAGACCTGAAAAAAGGTCTGTAAGCGTGCGCGCAACTATCATCAACTCCTACGACACCACATGATATGTGCCTCGGCGGCACACATGGTAGGAGTGCCGCCTCATGGAGGCACGCCAGCGCGGTTTCAACTTCGAGTCCGCGTACTGCGGGTAATCTTGCACATATTCGTTTGTTGTTATTACGCTTTCTCATGATCACAGGAGTCAATTCTAGATCATCAATGCTTAGGAAGAAACCAAGCGCCCTCATATATGCTAGTTTTTCAACAATGCCTATCTGCACCATGCCATTTCTCTGGAAATAAAAAGCCTTGTCTTGCTCTTCCCTTTTAGTTAACAGCTACTGTACAAATCTATGAAACAAGTGAAACGCAAGCACTTGTCACACCAGCAGCATCTTACAAAAGCCTCTGAGGAGCAATCTTCTCTCTGGCAAGGAATGACCACTTCTTCTTCGTTGAACGCGTAATCCGTTGATGTAGTGAAGAGTCCTGGGTGAACGTCGATGTATCCAGCTGCACCTAGGAGTATGACAGACACGCAGAAACACAGGAGCGAAAGAGAGCAACATCCTTCATGTGCCTCACGATAGAAAATAAGGGCCTGCTGCAACTTTACGAACGACAACTATTCTAGAATCAGTGCTGTGACTAATCATAAAAAGACTCTCTTTCACGGACGTTTTCTTCCGAAACGTGCATGCCGTCGAAGAGGACTTTCTCCATCAATGACTGTTCAGTGTTGTCTTCCTCTTTACAGTCATCATCAGGTGTCCAGTCGACATTCGCCTCCTCATCGAAACGTACCTATGAAACCAACTGGATGATAGGTGTAGAAAGGTCCCATTTTCATTATACTACCCCTAACCGGTAGCGACTCTTCTTCCTAACAGTCGGTATCTCCATATATGGCGTTATGAGGAATCCTTTCATGGCATTCGCAACCACAATGCTTCTCCTTGTCGGGGAAGTGAAATCCGGTATAAAGGCGGAAAGTAATCAACCGACAACACGTTCAGATGAGAACACAACATTTTTAGCACACTTATACACCGATATGGCCCGGTTTCATTATATATACATATATATACATATATATATACTTCTTCTTCTTCAGCTTTTGTCCCGCATCGTAGCGGGGTCCGCTATTCTGGTGTTATGACGCCACCCTTCCCGATCCTGCGCCAGATCAGGGTGAACACCAGTAATCTTCAAGTCCGTATGTAACGTATCTAACCATCGCTGCGTCAGGCGCCCTCTAAACCGCTTTCCTATTACCTCGAAGTTAAGGCCTATCTTGCGGATGCTGTTTTCTTCTCCACGCAGGACATGGCCGTACCATCGTAAGCGAGCTTCGCGCACCTTGTCCGCAATCGGCGCGACACCGAACTTCTGCCGAATAGCATTATTTCGGATGCGATCCAGGCGCGTAACTCCTGCAGTTTAGCGCAGCATCTTCGCTTCCATTACGCTGAGGCGACTTTTCGTTTCCTTTGTCGCAGGCCAACACTCAGCTCCCTACATCGCTACCGGCCGCACGACGGCTCTACATATTTTCGATTTCAAGCGCTCCGGAATCTTCCTATCACAAAGCACGCCAGTCAACGAGCGCCACTTCGACCAAGCTGCACTCACGCGAGAATTCACTTCAACCATCAGTTTGCCGTCAGACGCGACTGCTGATCCCAAGTACTTAAAGACCCCAGTGCGTGGAAGCTCGATGCCATTAACCTTGATGGAGCTGGACTCAGTAACGTCCGTCGTTAGATATTCGGTCTTCCTCACTCAATCTGAGCCCAAACCGATCCATGCGTTCACACCAAGCTTGCACCTGTAGCTCGAGTTCACCTTTATCTTCGCAAGCGAGCATTACGTCATCAGCAAAAAGCAACGTCCAAGGAAAGGGCTTCTGAAGATCTCGTGTGATGGCATTCATGACGACAACAAAGAGCGGGAGGGAAAGCGCAGAACCTTGGTGTAGCCCGACAGAGATGGAAAACTCCATCGAGGTTCCAGCTGTAGCTTGAACTCGAGTCTTTGGACAAGAATAGAGAATTCGCACCCACTCTATGAGCTCTTCGGGAACTTCTTGATGTCGCAAGGAGTACCATATCACTCCAAATCGGAATCGTGGTGCTTTGGCGCCAACACTCAGGCACCTTCTTCTCCGCTACAACCTGATTAAAGAATTTCGTCAACCACTCAGCAGGGTACCAAAACTTCGACTTCCACAGTTCTGCTGCCACGTCATCGGGCCCAGTCACTTTGCCTGGCCTCATCTTCTTCACAGCCGCTTCAGCCTCCTCCACGGTGATCTTCTGAACGGGGCCGTGGGTTGGAGCCGTTGAGAGGATGGCTGAATCCTACTGTAGAGATTTCCTCAAAGTTATCGCACCATCGCTTCAATGCGTTCTTGCGGTCCATGAGAAGATGGCCGTCCTCATCATTGATGCCGAAAAACTTCTCAATGTCCTCGGTCTGCCGATGGCGATTCTTCGCAAGTCGGTACATATACCGCTCACCATCGCGCGACTCGTGCTTCTCGTTGACATCTCCATAATGGGCGGCTTTTGCGACAGCCACGGCCTTCTTTGCAGCGTTCTTCGCTTCTTGGTACTTCCGCCAATTATCGGCTGTCTTTTCGCCGAGAAACACGTGATAGAGCGGCTTCTTCTCTCGAACTTTGACTTTCACGTCATCTGTCCACAGCCATGCCTGCTTGTCGACCTTCCGTGGCCCAGGCTTCGTAATGCTGAGTTCTGACTGTGCAACTTGACGTACCGCGTCGGTCGCCTTCTTCCAAGTTTTATCGACACTCTCGACTGTCGGTAAACGCACGCGAGAAATCACAGCTGATTCCTTCTTTCGCATTCGCTACCGCTTGTTTCCTGGTGCACCGCATCGCTCGACCTGCAGCACCCTCGGAGGGGCGATCTTCAAAGTATAGATCAGCGGACGATGCTGTGGGGCGACCGTTTCATGCGGCACGATCTTCGCGTCTGTGACGAGACTTCGGCCACGATCCCTCACAAGGACAAAGTCTATCTGCGTCCTGGTGCTTCCGCTATAGAACGAGATGAGGTGGGAGTCGCGTTTTCGGAAGACGGTGATAACTATGGTGAGGTTATGCGAATCCGCATAATCAAGGATACGCTCACCATCTGCGTTACGCGAACCATACCCGAATCCACCATGACAGCTGTACCCGTCTTTCGTCGCGCCGATGTGCCCGTTAAGGTCACCAGCGACTATGATGACATCTCTCGACGGTACCTCTGCTGTCTTCTCATCGAGCAGGTTCCAAAACTCATCCTTGGCTTGATCGGAGTAGCCAGACTGCGGAGCATACGCAGAGAAGAAGTGATAGAATCGCTCCTTAGCGGCGACAACGATCTTCACCAATCGATCATCAAAGCGCTCGACGATTACAATCGAGTCACGAAATCGTTCGGAGACGATTATTCCGACACCACTGGTGGTCCTCGGACTTCCACATAGGACGACCTTAAAGCCTCGTCTTATGTCCCTTGACTTGCGGCAGGACCACCTCGTCTCCTGTACCGCACAAAAATCAACT
>OX375865.1:70324133-70352133 GCA_947359475.1 Heligmosomoides polygyrus bakeri
ATCCAATGAAAGGGATGTGAACCAGGCGATCAGAAGACGGATAAATATAGCCCGGCTGTAGTGTATACCTTTGTCCTTAGGAAAAAATTTCGAATTTCGAATGATCGAATAATATTCGGTTTTCAAAACTTCGAATTTCGAATGATCGAATAATATTCAACTTTCAAAATTTCGAATTTCGAATGATCGAATATTATTCGATTCTCAAAATCTCGAGTTTTGAATAATCGAATTTCGAATAATCGAATATTCGAATAATCAAATGAACACCCTTATTTATTGTGGTCACCCAATGATTGACATTAACTTATTTTTTATTACCCATTGTAATCTGCGTTCGACAGAGCGGCATATACGAAGGCTTCAGATTGTCATTACTCTTCTACCAATTGGTTAATTGCGAAAGGGATCGGAAATTATCACCTGTGGTAGATCGATTTCGATCAATGGATCTCCTGTCCCGTGGCCGACGTACTCCCGCTACTCTTATGTCAAATCAGGGCTAATGGAGTGGAGAGTGGCGAGTCCAGTGAGTGATAAGCGCTACTGAGGCTGAGGGTGACGAGCGACGCGAGGGCGAGCTGAGGACCGAACCGAGACTGTGGAAGTCGGTGTCCAGCTCAGATGCCGTTGCTCAAGCGCCGCGAAGGCTGCTCTATCCATTTTCTTCTCGAGACCAAAGGACGATGACAAAGGTATAATGGCAACGAAGCACCCTTGCTTCCCTAAGAATTCGTGGACCGAGAAGAGAGAACTGGATAGGCAGAGCTAGATTGTTACAGATCTTGCTCCATAGGTTACTGTCCTTCCTTAGGTTATATCGAAGCTTCTTGGTGGTTGAAGAAAAGCTAGCATGTACGAATCCATTGGAGCACTCTGGCACGCGAGACGCTGCTGGCGCCTGCTCGAGCAAGTCGATGATCAACGGGACGACAGATGATAGAGGTGATACAGCATGGACGAAGAAGTAACACAAAGGCGATCTGGTGCAGAAAAGGCACAATGGAGGCTCACGAATGGCATTCATTCTGTTCTGGCTCCGTTGAAGAGCTTCGCGTCACCTATAAGCAAACGGACCCGAATCCAATTTGATATGGCACTACGACTTGGACAGTGTTATAGCGAAAATGTGGATGGCTCGCTTTCATAGACAACGGAGTATGACTGGCTCTTGTCTCCATAGCCATTGCTCTTCCTCTCTTCTTTAACGTCTTTGCTGGCAGAAAGCAGGAGCTTCTTAGGCCCCAAAAAGTGCTACCTCCCTACCGCAGCTCCTTCCGGCCTTAATCGTTCCGTTGTTGTGCTTGGGGTAGAGATACAAAACGGAGATCCTCCCGTAGTATACCGAAGGCAAAAGCGTCATTAAACAGCCATAACCCGATTCACCTGTTATTCACGTGGCTGGCCGCAGGACGAGGTCCGCGCTTGCCCGTGCTTACCTAGCGTCGACTAGCAAAGGAAGTGTCTGAAGCGTACGTCTGAACGGGAAGAGCGAGTCATATAGAAAGAATACCCACCCCTCAATTAGTATAAAAAATGTGTTTTCTTGCCAAGAGAAAACCCAAGGAGTAAGGGGTCGTTATTGTTATAATGTAATCGGTGCCTCACAAGTTCGGCGGTCTTGTGTGCTCGCGATAGCTCCGCAGCAAGTGGGTCGAAACGCAGTGGATGGAGACGTTGCTTCATGCGAGGGAGATGGAGGGTTCAATTCTCCTGCGTTGCTGTACTTTTGCATTTCAACTGATTGGTTGAGATTTGATGGATTCTGACGTCTATACATTTTCAGAGGTTTTCTACTCATTTTTCCAGCTGCATGCTGTGGTATTCAACATAGTGATGTATAAACGCTCAACATTAGTGATACACTGGCACAACGTGCATAAGAAGCACTGGTCACAATACGGACGGCGTATAAATGCTACAGGCTCCTCACAGTTTCCCTAGATGGACCGATGACCTTGAGAAAACCATCCTGCTCGGATTTTCAAAGAAGACCAGAACGTGATGTCGCAAGTGGTTCAAATGAAGAAACGAGGTCTGCGGATCCCGCAAACTGACGTAAACGGCCATCGATACACCCCTCCCCTCGTCTTTGCCTGCCACCTGGAAATCAAAGGTCTGCTGAAGGTTTTCTAAAACCTAACACCAACAATGTCCGTCGATGCTCGGGTGGTGATCCACCCGCTAACGCTAAGTGTGGTCCACTTTTAGACAAGGAGCGTTCGAGGGAAGAAATCAAGCTAGCCGAACGGATAACCAGGATACTCAAGGACTTCGAAGCACGTCAACTAGAATTTGATGAAGACGAACAGCTGGAAGTGGTGTAAGAAGAAGAAGATTGGGATCCGCAAGATGAGCTCATAGACGTGGAGAGGGAAGCAAGCAGTGAACATATGACAACGTTCTCGGGTGGAACGATTTCACTCCTACGTCATTGTGCACGACCTTTCTTTTGACCTGCAAAAAAAGGACAACATCCTGAAGCTAGGTGTCGAAGCTGCGGCTAGCTGAAGGAGAACGGATCTGTTATAATGACATTGAAAGTGGTGTCGTTGACACTGAAGGTGCTGTACCTGTGAGGAGCCTGTAGCTTTTATACGCTGTCCGATTGTGACCAGTGCTTCTGTTTCATGCACTTTGTGCCTGTCTACCACTGGTGTTGAACGTTTACATCGTTATGTTTAGTAGCTTTCTCATTGCCTTGTTGTTAAAAAACCGGTCAGTAATAAACAAGTGGCAAGAAAGTTACTCTCCACGGCGTACAGCTGGAAAATTAAGCAAAATTATCTGAAAATGGTATAGATGTCAGAAACTTTCAAATCTCAACCAACCATATGAAATGCAAAAATGCATCAGAGCAGCTGAATCGAACCCCCGACCTCCCACCCATGATGCAACTTCTCTATCCACTGCGCTCCGAGCCACTTGCCGGCAGGAGCATCACGGGCGTACAAAAGCCACGAATTCTATTGTAACTACAAGGACCCCCTACTCCTTGTGTTTAACTACTTGGCAAAAAACAAACACATTTTTATACTAATTGAGGGGTGGGGATTCTGCCTATATGAGTTGCTCCCCCCGTTCAGAGATACGCTTCAGACCCTTCCCTTGTCAGATTGCATACACACAAATCGGCCACTTTGAACGACGCGCTAAACAAAACATCGTTCTTATCATAAGGTCACAATTCTCTGGTTTTCAAAGAGTGCCACTAACTTGTTAAGAGATTGATAAAGAATATTAGAATTTTCGAAATTCGAAGTCTTCGAATATTCGAATAAACGAACATTCGAATATTGGCCTCTTTCGAATATTCGAGTAAACGAATAATTCGAATATTGGACTTTCTGCGAATATTAGAATATTCGTATATTCGAAATTCGAAAAGGGCAAAGGTATACTGTAGTGGAGAGAGTCCACAGAAATCCTCTGCGGCCGCAGATGCTCCAGGACACTCAAAGGGAGGCTCCATAGAGCGCGTCCTCCTGGGCGGCTCTATGGACCTGGGCTGTATTTATCTTTACTTGTATTTAGGACACTGGGTAAGGCGTAGGAGCGGCAACTGAACGCCACGGGAATTAAGTTGCTCAGGTGGGCATGTGGATGGACTTGTCGGGACAGGATGGGAAGCCACGACCCAGCTGAAGATGAGGGAGCAGCGCCTGGTATGGACACGTCCTCAGAAGACCAGCAGATCACCCCATAAGGTTGGCCCTAGATTTCGAGGCACCCGAAAAGCGTCCAGGAGGAGCCCCAAGGAAAAGGTGGGAGGATGTCATCAAGAGAGATCTCGCCAAAGTCGGCGCCCGGGCAGAGGATGCCCTTGATATGCAACGGATCACAAGAACAGCGAACTTTGCGAATGCGCGGGACTAAACGCTCAGGAAGACGAAAAGTTGCCGCCTCTACTTGAGTACCACCACTAATAGATTGTCTTGTCAAAATAGGTAATGAGAAGTAGAGCTCCAAGACGGCCAACTGTTGGAGTTACGGTGCGTGACGAGTTGATAGGGCCATCCAATAGATAGTTTTGTCAACTTCTTATATGTAGATGTGTTGTATCAATCAACCTACTCCGAAGGCTAGTAAGACTGAAGGCGGAGCAACAGCAGTGTTTGCTGCTGCTCGGCATGCTCGAGTCTTCCCTTAGATTTGTTATGCTCGCCATAAAGTTAATGGCTAACACTTCGGCATCTCGGCGAGATTGAATTCAAAAATTCAAATTCAAGGTCAAATTGAAACTGGTATTATTTAAGGTCGGGATGATAGTTGGTGGGATAATTCCTATTTGACTAGACCCTTCCACGCTCTGAAGAAGGCGATCCAGTTCAAACGTTAGCCAGCAGAGCCGTCTTACAACCTCATGATCGCATGGCGCCCTTACCGGCTGTTCTACGTGCTTTGCAAACACGGTAACTCCATGCAGATAGCTAAGGTGCTACTATAATAATGGCCGCCGGACGAATTTGGATACGGATGACGCGCTCTTGATATCTGTTGGTGCAAATAACCAAAATCTGTAGATGGGTGCTCTCTACGTGCTAAGCGGGGAAGCGACCCGCGTATAGCTTTGCCGAGATATAGTTGCAAGTCGTGGTTACTGCAGTCAGTCCCTACGTCGTTATAAAACGCAGTTCTGCTGAAACGAGCGTCGACACCCTGCCCTCTGCATCAATCAATTCCAGGGAACGACGTGAACTCACCAAGCCTTTCATCGCTCATCGATCAAATTGCTCTGAAAGAACAAATTCTGAATATTTATTTAGAGCTCGATATTCCGCCTTGCAGCTCTACAAGTAAACGCAATCGAATAAGTGGAGCGAAGGAGAAATGGAGAAGAAACTGGCAACAGCTCAGCACGGTGGCAAAAAGGAGGCGAAGCAATGACAGAATGACTATGCGCGCTGTGAAAACAGCGGATTCTGCTCGGCCTTTACGCAGGGTACGACAGTCAAGCGCTACACCAACAGGGGGGCTGGTATGCTGATGCACAAACCAATTAAGCAAACCAAGTATTTCTGCGGTTTGAAATCGCACACGGCAAAGTTGTGGCCTGGAACGGAGAGAAAGGAAGTTTGACGGACACAGTGAGAAGCTGCGAGGCACCACTGAAGAAGACAACAGTCCTAACGAGAAGTCGGTGAAGAGCGTCGCCACGTCAAGAACAGCCGGTCCATACGGCCACTTCAAAGCGGTCGTCTGCGGCGTCAGCGGCCATCGATGTCCTCTTTGACCACGACACGACGACTTCGATCACGCGTTAACAGTACCGGAGCTCGAAACCAACGACACATTCTCCCACAAATCGTTCTCTGCTGCGACCTGAAATGAGCGCAGTGCAGGCAGCGGGGCTTGCAAGACAGGCTCCAGAAAGAAGCACTTACCATACGCGACAAAAAGGGCACCAGTCATTCCAGCTGACCGATGGGGGCGTTCTGCAGCCACAGCGAGTGCAGGAAGTTGTAGAGCTTCTCAGAGACCGACACCTGAATGCAGCGTTCCCCAGAATCTTTTTTCGCGTCAAACACCAGTTCAAGAGCGGTGAAGGACTAGAGCGCCGATAAGTAGCCCTTTCTTCATAACGTCCATAAAATATGCACAAAAAATTGGAGCGAAAACGTTAAGCACCCTGCGTGCATTATAACTGTAGAATAACACTAGACTTACAGCGGCTAGAGTACAGCTACCAAATGCGAGAAGGAAAGAAAACAGTAAGCACTTCCCGTGCTAGACTTGCTTCTATTAGGGGGGGGCCAAAAGTAATGAGACACCCCACGCCGTGTCCATATATCTCGTGGCTGGAGTCTGGTTTCGTGTTTGTTGTATTTGTATGTTTGTATGCTACTTACTGAAGCCCATCTGAAAAGTTACCACTTCCGCTCTTTCCAGAAGCATGCCAAAAACCCCAGCCTGTCTCATGCCGAAACGCCAGTCTGACGAGTCGACCTGTGTCGCTCAAATCTCCCCCAATTCCCAACCCCGAGCAGCCTGGGCTCAATATTCACGCAAGATGAGAAGTACGTCTTCTACTTTAACCCTGCCAAGCAGCGAGTCTGGGTGAGGCCTGGTGAATTGTTACCGACCTTCGTTCGGCGAGATGTTCACGGCGAGAAGCATCTTTGGAGCTTTTGGGTCTGCGCCCATGGATCGGTTTACCGGAGGCTGTTTCCCAAGAGCACCGCGATGAACTCCAAGGCCATGGTGAACGAAATAGAGGAGATGGGCCAGCGACTCGCTCTTATTCATTCGCAGCGCTTCAAGAAGGTTCTCCTCTTCGACAACGCCGCACCCCATCGGGAACAAGTAAGCACGGATAAGCTTGGCCAGCTGGGCTACGTTCACATGCTTCAGCCACCGTATTCGCTGGACATCTCTCCATGCAACTACCACTACTACTTGAGCCTACAGGACTTCCTAGTCGGAAGGGACACAAAAACCCTAGCAGTCCTTGACAACCATATCGAGCAGTTGATCAACACCAGGCTCGAGCAGTTCTGGAAGGATGGGATCAGGAAGTTGGCTGAGCGATGGCAGCGAGGTCCTTGCCCTTAATGGCAAATACACTCCTCAGCATCGTTGAGTTGTAATTGAGTTATAAGGAGATAAAGATTTTTTTTTCATTTTGTCTCATTACTTTTGGCCCCCCCCCCCCTAATACAACGTTTTCAGCGCCAGGATACTACCCAAACCTGACCTTATACGGAGTCGGATTGAGGTAACGACGATGGTCTTTTCTCAGCGTGTTCAACGATACATTTACACGGTTCTGTAAGTACGTAACGGCTAGTTTATTAGAAACGTTCGGTCGAAAAACAACAGGAAAGTACCTTTATTGTGCACAAATCGGGCAAATCCTGCACTATCTTACCGCCACACCAATAGAGCTCGTGTAGAGGTTCCACCCTGCTTGCGACAACCAAAGCTCTTTTTGACTCCTTAAAAGAAAACATAAAAGCGAAAACAGCAGCATTTCTTGGTGAACAGTGAAAGAGGTCATGCAAAGCAGTTGCATAAGGAGATGCTGGGTGGCAGAGAAAACCTAAAACAACTGGTTCTACAACAAGTTCCCCGAAACAAATTGCGGAATATGGGGAAGACCTTAGTTTGCAGCTCAATGTTTATGCATACGAGAGCTGTGCGAATATTGTGAGAATGGGCTGAGATACGAAGTGGTTGGTTTAATCTGGCTGCTGCCCGTAGTTTACAAACTATTCACACTAATCCTGCTAAATAGGATCAGCCGAACGTTGGACGAAGAACAAACAGGCAGAATTTCGGAGAGGATTCGGCATGATCGACCACATACACACCATTACGAAGCTCATCGAAGTGTCGCGAGAGTACAAGCTGCCGCTTTGCCTTGCGTTTATCGACATGAAGAAGGCATTTGACTCCTTCGAAACTGAAGCGGTCATCGACCCCCTGCTCACTCAGTGCGTCCCTACTCAGTACACCAGAGTCCTTCAGAGCTGTACAGTGGATTCACGACCAAGACTGCACAATTTTACAACGACGTCGTCATCGACGTGAAAAGAGGGGTTCGGTAAGGGGATACCATATCCCCAAAGCTCTTCAGCGCCACCCTCGAAAGCATCATACCCGAACTAGAATAGGAAGACATGGGAGTAAAGCTCGACGGCCGGCAACTGCATCATCTTCGCTTCGCTGACGCTTCGTGCTCATAACACCGAGCATCAGCCAGGCGGAACGAATGCTGGCCGACTTCAATCGTGTATGTGGGAACATTGGACCGCAGCTGAATCCTACGAAGACGATGTTCATGAGGAACGGACAAGTTTCTGATGCACCGTTCTCGCTCAGCGGAACGAAATCTCCGAATGCTCCAGGTACGTGTATCTGGGTCGTGAAGTCAATGTGGCCAACGACCTAGCGCCAGAGTTGGGCAGGAAGATGCCTAGAGACCTGGGCCATACGAAAGCAGGGTGCACACGCGATCAGCGTTGCGCAGCGTGGAATCGGGAGGACGATGCTGGGAGTAACACGATACATGCAAGTGACAGAAGGACTCCGGAGTTCGTCGACGTTTGAAGATGCTGTCGCAGGATGCTTTCGAAAGATACTGTCGCATGGGGCAAGTCGTTGGAAATTAGGTGGGCCGGCCACGTAATGCGCTTCTCAGACACCCGCTGGACGTCAGCCGTCACCGACTGAATTCCGCGAGATGTCAAGAAAACACCAGCAATCTGGCACGCGACGGGACGAATGGAGACATTGCTGACGCCCGCTCGAGCAACTCGATGATCAGCGGGATGACAGGTGACACAGGTGATACATCATCTCTATTGAGCTCTTTTCTAGCCCTGGGTGGATTGGGACCCTTCCCGCAAAAACAGACAGTCTTCCACCGGCCGAGCACCACGAGCGGCGCGCCATTACCGTGATCGTCCCCGTTTCTCTTTTCGTCTTCTTTCTAGCTGTGTGTCCCATTGGTTTTGTATGTTCTCTCAACTCTCTGATCCTGAGTTCAATCTTTTTGTTTTGTTGAGATAAAACCAATTCTTGAAGTCCATCGTCACCACAGAGAAAGCGGCAATATGATCGGATCCTCCACATTATCCATACATACCATAACCTCCAGCAATCTACAGTAATGCCGAAAATGAACACCGAATTCCTTATCAGCACCCCAGTTAGCAGAAGAACATTTTTTAGTGGTCTGAGAAAAAGTTAAAGACAAGTTCAGTATACGAGTACGCGAATACGAAAACGTACCGCGTGGCAACACCGCGTGCGGTTGTGTTCTCAACGGCTCTGTACCACACCAAGTGACTTCGCTGTATTTCTGTTACTCTGCGGTACTGCTCTGATTTCTGGCGCAGCCTTGGGTGGCAAGAAGGCTAACATTCCTATTTCCGAACTCTTGCCACTTCGAAAGGTATACTTTTGGATATAAGCGTTTTCTTTCTCGTGACAATGGCTAAGAACATGGCGAGCCAATCGATGAACTCCTCGGTCGGCTGTTCTTCTGTTGCAGTCAGGACAAGATCAACGACTACCAGCACGTCGGACGCAATCGATCACCTGCAGGCGTTAACAGCGAAGGGAAAGGTTCCGGCCTACGTCAAGCAAATAATCGAATTGCTGATCGATACGAGAGCCGAGATGAAAGAAGTCAGTCAGAGGAATGCTGAGCTGCTCGAGGAGTTGCGTCTTACGAGGGAAGAGAATCGTTTTTTGAAGGAAAGATTAGCTAGCCTCGACAGCTCCAACGGAGCAGAGGCAAATAGTCCTCAAAAACATTCTGATACTACTCGTGTGGAAGTAGACTATGATCTTCATAGATCTATTGTTGTCTCACATGTTCCGGAGTCGCCTTCAACGAAGTCGTCTGACAGGGTGTCCCATGACTTAGCCTATGTTGAGGAGTTACTTAGTTATTTAAACGTGGAGTGTGCTCCTGTTTCAGTTTACCGAATGGGGCGGCTTGCGCAGGACAGACCACGTCTCATCAAGGTCGTGCTCCCTTCCGGTCAATTTCAAAGGTTGGCGATAAGGCGTGCGCCGCGCCTACGATTCTCTCCTGCTCACAAGGTCATTTACATACGCCCTTCATTAACAAGAGAGGAGAGAATGCGTAGGCGGGAGCAGCGCAAATGTAGTGGAGGGCTGGAGACTGAGAGCTCGGCACGTCCAACTCGGGTTCGTGACGACTGTCATTCACCCGGTCCCTCTGCTAACACTATCGCTACCTCCTCTCCGTGCAATAGCAGTCCTGCGGGAAACTATTGAACGGTCACCGGAGAAACCGCGATAAGTGCTTAGGCTTGATAACAAATGTAAGATCTTTCGTCAAAAATTGTAGTGCTTTAACTCTGGAACTAAGTATCCACAATTTCGATCTCGTCGTGCTGACTGAGACCTGGCTGAATAGTCAAAATGAGCTGAAAGCACTTATGGGCACTGCTAGTAACCTATACATAGGAGTTAGATGCGAGCGACATTCCAGAAAAGGTGGTGGCATCCTACTTCTTCTAAAAAGGTCTCTTTCGTATAATGAAGTCTTCAGTGAGTCAGTGGAAAGCTGCTACGAAATTTTGATTTGTGACGTTAAGCAAGATGATGAATCTTTCCGTGTAATATGTGTTTATAGAACACCTGATTGTAGCGCTTCTGGTTCGCATCAACTGGCCAAGGCCATTAGTGATTTTTCTGCCATAAATTATACCACTCTACTATTGGGAGATTTCAACTTACCCGATTTGTCGTCTTCCAGTACAGGCTATACTTCCAAATGCTTTTCCGAAATTTTCGAAACTCACGGTTTTCAACAATTGGTGCTAGCTCCAACAAGGAGAAGTTCGGTCTTGGATCTCATCCTGTGCAACAAGTCAGGCTTCGTTAGTAACGTACAGATAGGCCCACCTGTTGGTAGTAGTGATCATGCTTCGGTCACGTTTCAGTTAGATTTGAAGCGTAAAAGCAAAGAAATTAGATGGGTTCGCGATTACAGATGTGCGGATTACTATCAAATCGGTACGTACCTGGCAGGGATTGATTGGGTAGGAATGATGAACTCTGGCGGTACAGTCAATCAGTTGTATGAAACGCTGCTTGCAGTTCTTCATCATACAATTCAATTGTATGTGCCTTTACGAAAACTCAACGCAGAGGAGAAGGGTCTTCCTGAGCATCTGAGAAGACTAAGCCGTCGTCGTCTCAACTGCTGGAAGAAGGCATCTGCTACAGGAAGTCAACAAGACTGGTCTCTATATGAGTCCTTGTCATGCAAACTTGGCAAGGCACTTCATCGTTACAACTTGTATCTCGAAAGGAGGATAACTTTATCTAGGGACAAAAAGGCTTTTTATAAGTTTATGAGTTCGCATTCAGGTAAGGACAATGCAATTCCTAACTTACTCGGTTCTAATGGAGAGTTTATTTCAACGGACAAGGATAAAGCTGACCTAATGGCTGAAGCGTTTCAGAAGGTTTACAACAGGAATCAGATTGAAGGGGACAGCACATTAGTCAATGACATTAACGAATTGCCTCGTCCCCCAAATGAGCTCTACTCTATGGTTCCATAGAGATGAGATTGCTGACACTTTGTCCAAATGGGAAAACCCTTTCTCAGTATCACCGGACTTCATTCCTATCAGTTTTATAAAGAAGGTTGCTCAGTACATAGCTTATCCTCTAGAACACATTTTCAATCTCAGTTATATGAGATCGGAAGTTCCAGTTAGGTGGAAACATGCGTTTGTAACTCCCATTTCAAAGAAACCTCCTTTAAACGATCCTATGAACTACAGACCCGTTAGCATTACCTCAGTATTTGCAAAAGCTTTCGAAAAGATACTTAAGAAGCACATATTGTCGCATCTTGAAACCCACAAGGTGATCTCCAGCGAACAGCATGGCTTTATTAAAGGTCGATCGGTGGAAACAGCTGTGCTTACGTCACTGAACGACTGGTCGAAGGCTGCTGAAGAGAAAAAACACACTGATGTTGTATTTTTTGACTTCTCAAAGGCTTTTGATAAGGTACCCGTAAACAAATTAATTATCAAAATGAAGGCAGTGGGAATTCATCCCTTGATCATTGATTGGCTTCGACAGTTTTTATCATTAAGAACGTACCAGGTAAAGGTTAGGGGTCAATACTCTAAGGTCTTTACTGCATTCAGCGGTGTACCTCAAGGAGGTGTGTTGTCTCCGATCTTATTCCTGTTGTACACCTATGAACTCCCAGGCTACGTTAATAATTTAGGGGTTACGTGCAAAATGTACGCCGATGATGTCAAAATTTACAAGAAAATTGAGCACGACGGAGACTCTAACTGCCTTCAGTCAGCAATTGATTTCATCAGTTGTTGGGCAGTAAAATGGGAACTACCAATCGCCTCTGAGAAGACTCACTTTCTGACGATCGGGTCTAGAGGCCATACTACGGTGCCGTCATATAGGATCAATGACAAAGTTTTAAAGGAAGTCCAAGAAGCTCGTGATTTAGGCTTCCTTATCACGAGTAACCTCTCCTTCTCCAGTCATTGCAGGCTCTTGGTGAATAAAGCTAACTGTCGCATTTACAATCTTTTCAAAGTTCTGAAATCAAACCTACCAGAGGTCTACTTAAGAGCTTACAAAACCTACGTTCGTCCAGTTGTGGAATCTGGAATAGTCGTGTTCAATCCGACGAAAAAGAGGGACATCGACCTTTTAGAGAGCGTACAAAACAATTTTACTAGAAAGCTTATGATGAGGTGTTTCTCGGTGGATTATAGTTTGATACCGCGTGGTCAGGAACGTTCTGTTCGCTTTCGTCTTCCTTCACTGGAAAATAGGAGGAAAATCTCAGATCTGGTCATGATGTACAAAATACTTTCTGGTAAGGTGTCCATCGACCCAGCTATCTTTTTTGGAGATGTGCTGACGAGGACCGTTAGAGGAAAGCTTAAGCTCCGAGTTCCGATTGCTAAATCACGAATAAGATCTGACTTTCTGACCTACAGGATTCTTAAGGAATTCAATTTTGATTGGGAAGTATGCTGACCTGGAGGAGCTGTCTGTGCAAGCCTGTAAACGTCCTATTGCTTGTTGAACTCCAAGATTATGATCTAGTGATTTCTCTGTTGACGGTTGCGTAATTGTCATTACTATTCCTATTTTTAGACAGGAGTTTGTTCGTTTGTTCTCTTTGTATTGCTATGTTCGCTTAGCTAGACTATGTTCTATGCCTGAAATAAATAAATAAATAAATAAATACGGTACTCTACCGAAGTCAAAATGTAGTCCACATTAACAAAAGCCGAAGAACTACTCCTCTAAAGACGGAAACCTCACCTACGCAATATAACCCTACATCTGCGCCTCCAAATCCGCCACGCTATCCATCCACCAGTTTTTGTCATTTTTGACCTACTCGGAGACCCGAGGGCAATTTGAGAATCATTGCTGTGCCTTCAAACAGCTTCTTACAACCCATAATAGGTCGCCTTGAATACCTTTTCGCCCACTGCATAGACCATTTGCAAGATTTTCAGCTTCTCTAATGCATGAAGACATGAACGCCTTAACCAGAACAAGACTTTCCTATTCCACTTACTAAACGAGACGTAGTTGGAAGCTCCTAAAAGTTGAAGCGTTCAAACCCTCGCCTGAAATGGGTGTCGACACAGGATCTGCTCATTCGTCTTAGGTGCAGGTTCGTCCTCAAGCGTCATCAAATCGAGAATGGCATAGCCAGACTTGCCGTAAAGGCGAAAGCACCTCTTGCGTCCAGGTATCGTGATTTTCGACACTTCTTCGCTGACTTTAATTTTGGGATGTCCGGAAAGCGCAACCAACTGAAAGCGTACGTTGTAGGAAGCTAATTTCGAAGCCATTTGCCGTCAAAAAGATCTGAGCATTACCTTATACACGCATCCAAGCGCCGGTTGCTTTTGACAAGTCACCAGATGGGTACCAACCCCAAACACATCGATTTCATGCTGGAACGCACTTTTGTATATGGAGGACTGGGTAGTGTTGTAAACGAAATGTCCATACACTTTCATTTCCTTAGGGTCCCACTATCCATATCAGGGGTGCACACAAAATTCTGTGCGTTAAATTTTTTACGAAATTTTTTAACGGAAAATTTTCGTTAAATTTCCGGTAAATCGTTAAATTTCGTTAAAAAGTTCAATTAGCTGCAAACCGTTCTTTTAATCGAAAAAATCAAGGAAAACCTTATATGTTTCAACTTCATGAGGTCAACAGCTGAAGTTCAAGAGATGGAGTGTAACTTTGCAATGTAAAAAAAAACAGTGAAATTACCATGCAAGATGCTCACCGACAAGGCATCTTAAAATGTGCGATCAGGCAAAACCCGGAGTTCCCCTTTCTTAGTTTTTTTTTTTGCGAAACCGTTTCGAGTGACTGTGCTGCGAGCATATAGAATCTCGATGCCGGCATCACCCCATTAATTACAGAAATGATTTAATAAAGATACAATTTTCACCGACCCCGGAGGGATGGAGGGCTTGGTTGGCTGGGCGGGAAATCCGAACCAGAAACTTGGTATCGGGGCACACGACAGCCGCCATCTCCTCCAACTGCGCTACTCGCGCACCCGAAATGCATTTAATTTTTTTGAAATTCAAAACATATTCATGAAAACATTAAAACATTCTTGCTGATCTCAATAGTTCTTTTAGGAACAGTCCTAATATGGAGGATGAGACCTGCAACATTAGTGAAGACTAAGGGCAAATGTGATAGACTCACTGAGAAAAAAGTCCGTTAAAATTCCGTTAAATTTCTAAAAATTTCCGTTAAGTCGTTAAGCCAAACTTTAACGAAAAACGCCGATAATTCGTTAAATCCGTCACAATCGTTAGCCGTTAAATGTGCACCCCTGATCCACATCCCAAATTACCCATTCTTTTCCAACCACAACAAAAAACTGGTTTCTATACAACAGCAGAGTTTACGTACAATCCGTCGAAAGAAGCAATAGGAATTACCGACTGCTCATTTAGTGACATTATGGTCTCTTCATTGATATCGTTTGAAGCTACAATTGACACGTTCTGCACCCATTCGAGATCCTTATCCCTGAAATAAGAGACCGCCCTTTCCAGGGGTAAAAGACGACGAAAAACTGCAACGATAGCGCATGATAAAATCACCTACAATTCGGCAACCTTTCTTAGCCGGCTGCGCACTTCCTTTGACAAGTAGGCGAGATCCCCACTGTCTATTCGGCAGCCGACGCTCTTATATCCGAGTTCGAAAAGAGCCAATGTCACAGCAATGAAGTTGATGACGCCACTCCTGAAGTGGGACAGGCAGTACTCCTCATAGAGCCCAGGGTTCAGCAATCGAGACGCACCTCAATACGTCGTAGGTGTCTATTAGGGCCAGATTCGAATCTGGAAACGCGAGCGCATAGGCTACAAATGCAGTCAACTCGCCTTCGCTCACTTCCGACTCCACAACGCCCCATTCAATCTGAGAAAGAAAAACACACTTCCGAAACACTGAGCACTGCCATGGTTCACTTTCCAGAAGGCGGAATACGGCATTCAATCGCATTATGATGTTTTTTATTTTGCGGAGCCAAGATATAGGCAGAGTGGGGCTCGTCTACCAACATCACTCGTCTCGACAGCAGCAAATTCCTTCCAAGAACCAACGATACACAAAATCCACGACCTCACCTCTTTCATGATCCATTGCCGTTTCTCTAGGCTGAGCACGTACAGGTCACGCTCCTCAGAACCGCACTTGTGCCGCAACGATCGCACTTTTAAATCACTCGCAGAAGAAAAGGAACATATGAAGCTGTGGGCTTGGGTTCCCTTCACAGGGATTCCGAACAGTTTGCCAGCGAGCACGTTGCTAGTCCCGTCGAACCCTGAACCCAAACTTTGCTTTATCACGAGCGAAGTCTCTTCAGATGCAAGCGTACCTCCCACGTAGCAGTACTTGCTAGCCGTGAGGCCACCGTTAGGTCCTTGCGCTCTTCGAAGCCCAAATTCGAACAGCTGTGCCTTATCACCAGCAACCTAAGATACGAGTACCGTGTAAATAGGACGTAATGAGGAGGATGAAGAGGAAACGATGAAATCCCTCGAATCCGCACAAATATGTAGAAACGACCTACACTTAGAGGATTCAACGGACTTAACCACCAGTAGATTGTGAACGTGATGCATACTGTTTCAAATCTACATTTTGTTTTTTACAAACCCGTTAGGCGAAGGTATTAAGCAGTCAAGGCAGAAGCAGCAGTCTAGGTGGTATGCGACACCAACTACTGTTGCCAAGGTAGTGGCATACGCACAGCTAAATCAGATACGCCACATCCCGTAGTTCGTTCCGTCGCCTTGCTCTGAGCCACCCTGTCTTATGACCTACGACCATGTAATCTCGAAGCGGGTAGGAGGCCGCTTAGTGCTCCTTTGACCACCTACTTCCTACCAGGGTCAAGCGTGAGGTTCGAATTTTGCCGAAAATTTACACCCCCTTCCAATACAGAATTGATATGACCCTCTCAACTTGAGCACAGCTTTATTCCTCTGATACGTTTTGATTATAAGCTGTCTAGGTGGCTTAGGTTACTATTATTATTATTATTATTATTATTATTATTATTATTATTATTATTATTATTATTATTATTATTATTATTATTATTATTATTATTATTATCAATTGACGTATAACATAAACACACGTGATAATCGAACGAAAAAGGACATGTCAGAGATGAACATCAGACAAACAGTATCACTTAGAAAAATCAATAAGAGGAGGCGGAGAGAAGAAAAGAGAATTTACATTAGCCTTGATGGAGTAAAATAAGCAATTGCAACTGATTAAAAAAACAGATCTGAAAAGAGTAGGATCCAACAAATTTAACCAAGCATTTTGCGAATAATAAGATTTTGAAAAGCTTGAAGAGACAGTCCTAGGATATCTTCCTCTTCACTAAGTAACTTGTTGAACTCCCGAAGGTTTCTATATGTAAAAAAATTTGACCTAATCTGGGATTTTGCCACAGGGATATAAAGTCTGAGCCTACCGTTCTTGATGTCGTCAGTACCAAAAAAGCTACTGGATCAATTGATACTCTTTTTGTCAGGATCATAAACATCATAATCAGATCTACTTTCCTACGTCTGTTCTGAAGAGTTTGAAGACCAAGTTCTCTGGCCCTCCTAATGCCATTTGGAACGGCTTTATAATCTCTCTCAAAACATCTCATATATAGCTTCCGAGTAAAGTTATTTTGGATACTTTCTAGCAGCTCTATGTCTTTCTTTTTAAATGGGTTACATACTGTTCTTCCAAACTCCACTATAGACGAACGTAGGATTTGTAAGCTTGCAAAAGTAATTTGGGTTCATTCATACGCAGAATCTTAAACAACAAATAGGTCTTATAATTTGCTTTCTTCACGAGTGCACTGTAGTGGTTTTTGAAATCGAGATTGTGCGATATCAAAAAGCCTAAGTCACGAACGTCATTGACAGGTTGTAGAGTAGATCCCCGTAAGTTGTATAATATCGTGTGATTTCTTTCTTCTCTCTTAAAGAGAGGTTCTCTTAAAGAATCGACTTTCTTGGTGTGGCTTCGACAATGAGTAGTCGCGAACACCTTTGTTTGATGAAAGAGACAAGACATGAACAAGGAATCGAATTCCATAACGATTTGACTGTTGGTTATTCTACTGTAAAAAATAAAGGTTTTCCGAGAGCAGTTTTCAATTCAAACAGGACGAACTCATTTTTTTCGATTTTAGCAGAATATCAGCGCACGACATTTCATTCGACGCCCAAACAATCCTGATCCTGATCTGAAATTATACTCTGTAAAATGCGCCGATAGTCATTTAAGAGTTTATTTTAAGATTTATAAGATTTTTTCACAAGTTACAGACTTTTCGGAGCGCTCTTCGGGCATGAAATTGAAAATTTTACGTCACGTTGTCATGTGTTAGACTGATGGTGAGTTCGACCACTACTGTACGCAAATACCCATTTCTCCTCATGAAAGGTATGTAGTTGTGCTCGAATGCGATTTTTGAATATCGGAATTCGAATTTTCAAAAAATCGCGATCTTCGAATGAATTCATATTCGGATACCCAAAAAATCGCATTTATGGAATGCATTCGACTAAGAATATCGCGGTTTCCGAACGTATTCGATTTCTAATATCCGAAATTTGGAGCATTCGAAACCACTCAAACATTCGAAACTTGTCAGAGACGCACAATTACTCCGAATATTCCACGGATGCCACTCGAATGATGGATTTCCTTCCGGACACTGCAGATACAGCACAATAGGCAAGTTAGGATCTGCACTGTTTTGCAAAGCACGTTATAACAAATATGGATATTGAGCATAGGAAGATCATTAAATGTGAATAAATGCGACAACGTCTCCGTTTCACTGCATATACAACGCAGTCTCCAGATCTCCGCCCAATCCCTTTTCCAAAATATACCATTTTCAGCTCAAATTCAACGTTTTCGAAATCAAATTCAATGTTCTCGAAATCAAATTCAATGTTCTCGAAAACGAATTCAGCGTTTTCGAAATCAAATTCAATGTTTTCGAAATCAAATTCAACATCTTCTTTGCAAGCTGTACGTTTCAATGTTTACTTCTTCTCAAAAAATTCAAACATTCAGAAAAGGCTATCCAACGGAAATTAGAAACAACTAGCAACTAAAGCAAGTCAGGCACTTCAGTAGTGATGCGACACAAGTACATAGTAGTGAGCAAACTAAGCGATACAACTATACAGTATGAACAGGAACTATACAGTAACAACACAGCAATACAACAATAACTATTCAAAATAGCACATTGAGCAAGTCAAAGTAACTCATGTACTGTTGAATCTTTGCGAACGAAGAGATGAATGGCGCGTGGCTGATCATGGACAACGCCAGGATTCATAAAGCGGGCGACCTGCGGACAATGATGGGACAATCATACACTTTAAAGTTTTTGTCGCCATACTCTTACATGCTTAATCCTGCGGAAAACGTTTTTTCAAAAGTGAAGGCCACGGCGAGGCGCCTCCTAAGTAATCCTGTCGCGGAGAGGACGCTGGCCGAAGTTATTGAAGAGGGTGTTCATTCTGTATCGCAGCAAGATTGTGCAAACTACGTCCTCCACATGATGGTAAACATGACAGCAGCTGTAGCAGGGCAAAGATTCAACAGTACATGAGTTACTTTGACTTCCTCATTGTACTATTTTGAATAGTTATTGTTGTATTGCTGTATTGTTACTGTATAGTTCCTGTTCATACTGTATAGTTGTATCGCTTAGTTTGCTCACTACTATGTACTTGTGTCGCATCACTACTGAAGTGCCTGACTTGCTTTAGTTGCTAGTTGTTTCCAATTTTCGTTGGATAGCCTTTTCTGAATGTTTGAATTTTTTGAGAAGAAGTAAACATTGAAACGTACAGCTTGCAAAGAAGACGTTGAATTTGATTTCGAAAACATTGAATTTGATTTCGAAAACGTTGAATTCGTTTTCGAGAACATTGAATTTGATTTCGAGAACGTTGAATTTGATTTCGAAAACGTTGAATTTGAGGTGAAAATGGTATACAAAAAGAACCATGACTGCAAAGCATGAAAGCATGTTTTGGGCGAATAATCGCAAAAAAAAACCATCGTTTTCCACAACTCCCTTAAAAAAGGAAGTGGCTTTTTCAAAAAATAAATGTTACCATCCGAATCCAATGTGGGTAATTTATCCAGTGATGTAAGTATTATACAGTGGCTTAAGGAATTAGCAGATTCGGTGACCCCTAAAACCTGGGCGACGGTGGCCTCCGTCTGCCGCTAATAATTGCACCGACAGGATCCAGGTTTTAAGAGTCACTGAATCTGTTATTTTCTTAAGCCACCGAATGTTAGCTACATCAATGAATAGACCATTCAGATTGAATTTCGATGGTAATATCACTTGAATAGACAACTTTGGCTGCAGTTATGAAAAAATGACGAAAACAGAGTTTTTTGCGCTTATTCTGCCTAAAAACCAAAAGACAGGAGCGGTATTGTACTCGTAGTACAGTCACACAAAACGGTAAGGCAGAGAAATGGGAAAGGGAAGGGACTCCTGAGTTTGTCTGGCCCAATTTGAACTCTAATTAGCTGCCGAAAGCTTTTTTATTTTGCTGTCCATCCTTTGTTGCTAGTGAAGTGTTTGCTAGATTGAGGTATGTCACCTTGCGTTCGTTGAACTTTAGATGTTTACCTGTAGGAATAAAAAACGATTTTCCTAATTTCCTTTTCACCTGAGATAATAGTTCCCAATAATTGTATGTTTTAACGAAATTTAACGATTTACCGGAAATTTAACGGAAATATTCAGTTAAAAGTAGTTTAAAAAATTTAACGCCCAGAACTTTGTGTGCACCCCTGATCCTATGGTAGCTTTTCTGAGATTTCTTTTCACATCAAGTGTCTTCTTGATCCTAACGTGCGGAGATCCCCTTGTTCCCATTTAGTGTTACCCACCGGGGGCTGGCAGATCAGGATCACCATGCGGTACAGTTACCTGCCCTACTGGCTGAGCAGTGAACCGCACAGTTGGTGTCCCGTGGGGACGACCATATAGGCTGTTGTGGGCTACGTGGATACAGGACTCCTAAGTGGTAGATCAATTACAGCAACTGAATTTTGTGATTGCTCACACACTTCTGAACAGAGGTGCTTAGTTCATAGGAGGCAAACGGCACTATCAGGGGGTTTTTCGAAGCAGAGGTATGGCTGCCCTTTCGAACTGGTTTCTGCATCCAGCTGAACACTCGTGGACAGCGTGACCATTAATAGCAACCTGGGACTCTCTCGGACTCTTTTCGAGAGTCTTTGCCTTCTCCTTTCGTGAACACACCCATGCAAAACTTCTCCTTCGTCTACCATTTCGTCAATTTGGATGGAAGACTGTTTATGGTGGAGAGTCGAAGAAAAAATCGGAAAATCGAAGAGGGCGACGTATGGCGCCAGCTTATAGGTTACAGCCAAGCACTTGTTCTACCTATTGACTTTGGGGGGGTGGGGGGGGGGGGGGATCTCGCCACAATGTACAGCGCCTCGAGAGTTCTGCGCGCCGAAATCTCATCTTCACGCGCAAGGATCTTGATCTCCACCCCAAAACAGCTCTTTGCATGCTGCTGCACTCTGTGCTCGTCCAAGGAAGTGAACGTTTGGGATCTGCGCAACCCATCCAGGTGTTCCTTGACCCTTACACACGAGGGTCTGCCTATTTCCCCCACATATTTCTCCCTGCATTTCAGGCGTGTAATGAGGTAAACCTACCCAAGACATAAGGTACTGTCCTTCCCTTCCGAATGGGCCAATAACGCAGGTGGCGCTGTGCACAGTCGGTTGTGTAGACGATTTAGAATCAGCTGCCCCTCAGAATTGTAGAAGGCACTGCTACGACTCTTGTTTCGTCTCAGTGGTCTGCTTTTTGAATGCGTACTGCTGCATTCATTGGTCCGAAATGAAAGGGACACCGAATGTCACTTTCGACCGGCCGTCCTGCTGGCCTCCTGCGGTGGCTGATAGTCGGTTCCTCCACATACACTCCTCCCTACCAGCAAGGATTATCTGCTTTTATCGCAAAGCTGCGAACCAAATACATCGAGCAGGACCTTTCAGCGCCTTCAGACGAGATCGCTTGCTCGAGCATTCATTAATCTTGGCATTTTGACGTTTTATCCGTTTGGGCTGACTGTGTAAAAGAACAAAGGTTGTTACAAAAATTTATTGCAGCTGATGTTTCGGCGTTATCGCCTTCCTCGGAGCCTGCAAAAGTCGAAGTCAACCATCAGGATTCCTTCATATGCTTCATTGCCGAATGAGGTTAATCAGTCCTGAGTTACCTAACATTTCGACCCGTTCATTGTCTTTGCACGTGTAGAAATTGCTCTACGATTCGGGCGTCCATGAGGTCGGGGATGGAATATTCAAATAACCCTTTCACGACATTGTCCGACGATGTCGTCGGTCACTTTTTTTGCCGCGTGTGACAAGGTCCGACGATGGCGTCGGACACCATCATAAAAATAGTTCATGGAAAATTATCAAGCATTTAATAGAAGAATATTAATAAATGAGTCTACCAATATCTACGGTCAAGACGGTCATTGGGGAACTTCAGTCGTTACTGTTTTTCATATTTAACAAATATTACAATTAAAATAATTCAAATAATCAACGGGCGGGAAAATTGCGCGCTGTCCCGCGTGGCAGTCACCTGAAAATCGCACGTGTCGTGAAAGGGGTAAATATTCGAACTCGAATATTCGGAATATCGTGCTTTTCGAATGTATTCGAATTGAAATATTCAAAAAATCGCGTTTTTCGAATATATTCGAATTCGAATATTACATATTTATGAACACTCAAAACCAATCGACTATTCCCGTAAATTCGAAAGCATAACTGCAGAAAGATGATCATAAGTGGACATAAGGTAATCTCTCCCAACCCTCTTCAACTAATGTCAAATTCTTGACTGGAATCCACTGTATCGTGCCGTGGTGACGTGAACTGAAATTTAGCAAACGTGTTCCAGACTCCAAAAATCGATCTTAACGTCACCTTGAAAGACTTCGAAGAAATACTCTTAAGATTTGAAGGAAAAGAGATAGACCATTTTCCTGCTAACAGTCAGCGTTGTCCTCGTATGTGTTCGCGTTTGCAACGACACCATACGACAGAGGTTCGGTGTCGCCATGATATCCGACAAGCTGCGTGAAGCTCGTCTACGATGGTACGGCCACGTCCTTCGCGCTAACGACGATACCGTCCGTAAGATTAGCCTGAACCTCGAGGTCCCTGGAAAGTGGCTCAGGGGACGCTCGAAGCAACGTTGGCTAGATAGGTTGCACGTGGACTTAAAGATGGCTGGTATGCACCCTGGTCAAGCATTTGATCGGGAGAATTGGCGTCACCACATCAGAAGAGCGGACCCTGCCGCCAAACGGGACAGATGCTAATGAAAATGATGATGAGTCAGCGTCGCCCCAATTTCACAGGCATCGATCATTATTTCCGTGCCCTCTGTCGTTGTGGTGCAGGAGAAATTGATTCTCGTCCTTCTACTCTGCCTCATTAAAGCTGAGACCCAAGTAAAAAGCGCGGTCTTCTTTCCACCTGTACTTGTTCATCGTGTCCCATAGCAAGTTTTGGAGGCTCTACCCTCCTAAAATGTGCTGTGATTGCACGCGGCGTAGAGGCGGAGGAATAATGGTGATCCTTGGCGATCGAAAGTGGGATAAGCAAACGCTGCGCAAACATGAATCGACAGCTGGTAAAGATAAATGAAAGTGCGAAACACAAAATAAGACCTCACTTTTCTGAACCGCGAAGCATTTGTGGCTACCAGAGTCGCGTAGTTAATCAAGTTGAGAAACGTGGATTCCAGAAGCTGGCAAACAGCCAACGGGCCTTCAACTGTTATTAACGGAGTTTTCGGAAATACAGCAGATCCTGGAATCATGGTGAACTAGTATAGCGATAAATATACGACGAGAAATATCAAGGAATCCGTCCTGGAGGCGCGTTAAGCAACGATATGGTTTCCACGGATTGGAAGTCTTCTGTACAGGGTGAGCAAAAATTACCCGCACAGGGTACGACGCAGTCCACAACTACTAGCAGAACTGGATTCCGAGCTCCATATTAGAATATGTAAACACTTATACCACACCCAAATGCATTCCAAGTTTGAGCTCATGAATGCTTACAGAGCGGCAATGGCAAAGAGAAATCCGAAACGATCGGGCATCATCAGCCCGTACCTTTCTGGTTGCAGCGCTATTTTTATTGCCAATAACAATGTTCTCAGTGTTCCTCGATGAACGGTGTATGATGCCATAAAACGATACAATGAGCTGGGAACTTTATCAGAAAAGACTGGACGAGGTAGGAAATTGAGTGCTATCACTCCGAAAACGATAAAAAAGGCTCGCGGGCAGATTCGTCGTAATCCTTGCCCTTCGATGCGAAAAATGGCTTAATAACTCAATATTTCTGCACGCAGTGTTAGATCCATCGTCAGGAAAAAGCTCAAGATGTACCCATACCGTATTCAACGTGTACATGCTGAGAGAATGAAAGCTCGGCGACTACGAAGATGGAAGAACTTGCTGAAGCGGTTCGCGAATGGCACGCACCGCGCGATCATTTTTCTGATGAGAAAGTCTTCATCCTGGAACCCACGGTGAATCGTCAAAAACGATCGCATTCTCTCACAGAATGTTGGAGCTGCTATCAGCGACGGGAAAATGGTCGGTAGAACGGCACATCCGGCTTCAGTTATGGAATGGTGTGAGATTACTTCAAACGGCAAGTCCCCATTAGTTTCTGTCAAATCCGTCGTCAAAATTAACAAGGACGAGTACCAGAAAATGATTTTGGAGGACGTGTTGAAGCCCCCCTCGGCCGATGCACACTTCGGTAATAATGACAGATGGTGCTTCCAGAAGGATTCCGCAGCTGCAAGACACAAGACGATGACAACGCAGAAATGGTGCAAACGTGAGCTCCCGGACTTTATTGCGCACGAAGACTGGTCTTCGGATTCACCGGATTTGAATCCTCTCGATTTCTCTGGTCACTTATTGGGAGCAAAGTTGCTCGCTCTACTCGACACGCAAGTTTGGCTTCTCTGAAAGCTTTCCTTACTGAGGCATGGAACGAAATGAGCGAAGACTACCTCCATGCCACTTATGATGCGTTCGTTGCTCGTCTGAGGACTTGTGTTCGTAGTTCGTAAGAAAGGCGGCCACTTCAAATGACTTTGATACGTTTTTAATAGTGAGGGAGTAAAGAAGTTATGTGCTAAGTTTCGCTGTCAAATCCGCATTTGTGTTGAAGTTGCACTGCGATATTTTTGTGCGGGTAATTTTTGCGCACCCTGTAGAAGTCCGATAACCCTTGCGAACAGGTAAACGGAAAAAAGTGTGGTAGAATTTACTTATGACGGACATTATCTCGGTGAGGGACCATCTGTGTGAAAGCGAGTCGATCAAAAAAAGCGGACTGTCTATCTTGGCTAGCTGAAGCACAAGCCACAGCCACAGTGCCTGCGGAACCAATCAGCGTCGACTCGCGCCGTGACCTCGCCGCACGCGTAGCTTCTGTATGAGCCAAGGCACCGAACTCTGCAGATCGACCAGATTTGCATTGTTGCCGGAGACAGAAGTCTGGGAGGCTTAGAAAACTTGCATTTGCAGCCCAAAGATCCGAATCCTTGCCATCTCCCGCATTAGAATTTCGAGCTCTATCGAAAGAGCCAGAAAACGATCCTGCCTCTGTTACGCTTAAGGCGAATTCTATCGACGTTGTTTATTTTCGTTAAATATCAGTTTTTGTTTAAATCAGAAATAACTGCGAGACATACTTCCAAGCTAAAGTTTCCCGAAGAATCCAATTAGATAAACGAGAGCTTCTAAGATAAGCCTAAGTACATTCCCCTCCCGTTATAACGCCTCCGGATAAGACACGACTCGATATAACGTGAATTTTCTCTGACCCCGGCAAGCTTACCTTTACGCCAATACAAACCAGCTCCGCTTAGTCGACATGGGATCCGAATCATGCATTTTCGGATATCCGGCCGGATTCATCCAGTTTCGGATTATCCGAAATCAGGCTCTGCCGAAAATTGCCTCATCTGAATCATCCGAAGATTCGGGGTTTTGAAAAACGCAATGATTCGGATAAAAATCGGATAATAGGAGGTTAGCGCGCCTTGCTGGCAAACTCTGCGCTATTCATAACCTGACTTTTTTGGGCAGATTTGTAATCATTTGGCGGGAATTCTCTCACAAGGGAAGGGTCTGATAGCGTATGTCTGAACGGGGAGAGGGAGTCATCCTATTAAATAGGAATAATCCCCACCCCTCAATTATCATAAAATGTGTTTCATTTTTGCCAAGTCGTTAAACCCAAGGAGTGGGGGTTCTTGAAGTCACAATGGAGTACGGCGAATCACGAATTTGGGGTTCTTGTACGAACGCGATGCCTCTGTCGGCAAGTAGCTCGGAGCGCAATGGGTAGTGACAATGCTTCAGGAGGAAGGTCGGGGGGTTCGATCCTCATGCGCTGCTGCATTACTGCTTTTCAACTGATTGGTTGAGGTTTGAGGGATTCTGACGTCTATACCATTTTCAGACGTTTTCTGCACATTTCCAGCTGCATGCTGTGGTACTCAACATGATGGTGCATCAATATTCAACACCAGTGATACACAGGTACAACGTGCATAAAGCAGCACTGGACACAATACGGGCAGGGTATAAATGCTACAAGCTCCTCTCAGTCTGTTTCTATACCCGCAAATTGGCCTAAACGGCATCGACACACTCTTTCTCCCATCTTTGCCTGTCATCTGAAAATCAGAGGTCTGCTGGAGGTTCTCTAAAATCTAACACCAACAATGTCGCCGATGCTCGAGTGGTGATCCACCTGCTCACGTTGAAGTGTGTCCACCTTTAGAAAAGGAGCCTTCAAGGGAATGACACCAACCTGACCGAACGGATGGCCAGCATACTCAAGGACTTCGAAGCACGTCAGCATGAAGTTAACGAAGACAAACAGCTGGAAGCGGTGAAAGAAGAAGAAGAAGATTGGAATCCGTAAGATGAACTGATAGACGTGGAAAGGCTGGCAAACAGTGGGAATGTGACAACGTTTTTGGGTGAAACTCTTCTTTCGGAAGAAAGAGTAGGTCTTCAGTTTACTTTCGTCTATGGAGCCGATCTCATTGGTCCATGTGTGGAAGCAAACTGTGAGGAGCCTGTAGCCTTTATACGCTGTCCATATTTTGACCACTGCTTCTGTTTCATGCACTTTGTGTCTGTGTATCACTAATGTTAAACGTTTATATATCATTATGTGGAAAGCTTTCTCATTACATTTTGGTTAAAAACTCGCCAGTAATAAACAAGTGGCAACAAAGTTACTCCCCACGGCATACATCTGGAAAAACTGCGCAGCAAACATCTAAAATGGTATAGATGTCAGAATCTCTCAAATCAATCAATCAGTTGAAATGCGAAAATGCAGCAGCACAAGAACGTCACCTCGAACCCCCGACCTCCTTCTCATGCAGCAACGTCGCTAACCAACGCGCAACGAGCCGCTTCCTGCCAGCAGCATCGCGGGCGCACAAGACTCCCGAACTTGTGAAGCGCCGATTCCTCTGTAAGTTCAACGATCCCCTACTCCCCGGGTTTATCGACTTGGCAAAAAAGAAACACATTTTTATACTGACTGAGGAATGGGAATTATTCCTATATGACCCGCTCTCTCGTTCAGACACGCTTCAGACCCTTCCCTTTTCAGAGCACGAGAGATTTCTTGCAGGACGTTTCCTAATCGTTTCATTATTGTCCTTTACAAAACTTCGCTGTGCACTGCCAACTCACTATTGAGTGGGTACTGGCTCTTTGGGGTCTTAATGTTGTTTTTTGTGTTCTGGACGCGCAAAGTAGCTCTGGGGAGCGCTCCCCTCGTAAAGCAGCTACGTACGACATCTTATACGTAGCACTGGTGTATTCCACTCCATTTGTGAACTGAGCTAGGCCAGCTATGATGTAATTGGGCATTCATGTGCGTTACTACCAGGGCATATAACCACTTAATTCAATGTGAGGCGCTCCAAGCTGCTCTGCGCGCTCGTAACTTCTATATATGGTCAATGAAATAAACGCGGAGTTACTGATGTGATACGCTTTTAAGAGCTTGCGTGCCTCTGTTATATCACTTTCCGGTTGTATCCGAATCGAATACCCGAAATCCGGTTCGGCCGAAGATCGCGTTTTCTGAATCATCCGAAGATCCGGGGGTTTGAAAAATGGCCTATCCGAATCATCCGACTATCCGGAAAATCGGTGTCGGATCCAATGTCTACCGCTTAGGACGCGACATTACTCCCGTTATAACGCGGATTTTGGAAGAACCCGCTGTTCAAAATGACTCCCGTTATAACACAACCAGGGCTCAATTCCAGTCCCACACAGAAAATGAAGACGAGCAAGATGCTGACTGCGTCCGTGACCAGACCTACTCTTCTATTGCCTCGTTCATAGTCACGAGCGGCACCTGTGCAATAATGCCCTGGATGCATATCAACGTTTTTCCTGCGTGCGCGAACCACAAAAGTATTCATAGACAGCAATATGTCGAGCACGGTTGGAAACTCCGGTAGTGGTTAAAAGCTGCCGTATGTTAGGAGATTTCCTCTATCAGAAACGAGAAAAGATGAGGTATGACACTCAGATTATTCAAAACAATCACCCACCATTGATCTTTTAAGCAGACAGCAGCTGGTGTAGGTACTATTTATTGTTACATGATGTCCTGTTGCGATCTAAACTCTCGCGCCATTCGGGACTTGCGCTTGTACCGTCTGCTTTGCGAACAAAATTACGGCAACAACGCTGTTCGATCACTCACACTCAAGTTCCCAAATCAACGAAGAGTGCCATTTAAGCCATTT